>MU186544.1:3986-30743 GCA_016904865.1 Pissodes strobi | reverse complement strand
AGCTATGACGACATCCGAGATCTAAACCAATCATGTTCTTTTTAATTTTTCATATTTTCCCATTCCACTAATGGACATGTTCTATAGCGTACTTATAATTTTTACTATTAATCCACAACAAGCAGTCCAAAAAACAAATATTTACAAGTCTCAGATCAATGACGTCATGGTTCGTAACACACATGACTAGAGCTGGTTGACCGACCATATCGTCGAAATGCGCTTTCTACGACAAGCGCAAGCAAAACGTCAATCGACAAGATTACTGAAATGTCATCATAATGGAATAAGCCCACAAATAATTCACCATGCAGTAGGAATTACAAAATACGGTATGGTTAATTGTCTCAAAATTACTTATAGCCAGTGTGTTTGCATGGTTATTTGCTTCCCTTTTTACACTTTAAATATTTCAACAATCCCGTTTCTTTTAGGAAAACAAAGAATTCTAAGAAAACTAAAAGAAGAAAGTTGAAATTACTAAATGAACATTCCCGAAAGCTAATATAACCAAAAGAAAGTAAGGATAACCGTCTAGAAATTAAATCGACAAAGTCTATTTGCTTTAAGAAAATGATATGGAATACATTGGAATTGGAATCCACTACACCCATACAAGGTATATATTTTATAAAATTATAAGACCGTTTCTAGCCACTTGAGTAATTGGCTATGAGGAGCTTCGAACTACCGCACGCCGATTAGATGACTTGATATGTGATATAAAACTGTGATAATTATTGTAATAAACCTCGTGTATTGTAAGTCGGGCAGCTTAAATATCCAGATACCACAAATAAATGTAAATAAAATTCTTGACCTGATTTAATGTTGTTGCCAAACATGTTCTTGAAACTAAATTTTATTGTAAACTCCTGAAAGCCACTTAACCCTTAACTACGGAGGTGCGATGTTCGGAGCATAAACTCGGACGTGCCGTCTGGCAGACTACTACAGGTATTGCGGCATGAGGCCCTAAAGATCTTAAATATATTTTGTAACTGGTATTTCTAGATAATCTTTTAAGTGTTAGGATGTACTTTAATGAGTAGTTTCTTAAAACACGTCCTAATTTTATAATGACATATTTTACAAAGCCAGCTCTTTTCGGTATGCTTCAAAGTGAACGCGGTCACGTTCAAGAGTTAAAAAAGTGCACTGCTATAATTTTGATGCATTCATTACATTAAACACTTTTAAAAAAGCAGTGAAAAAGCTAGAAAAAAAAATAATACACAACGAAAGCTTAAAACTAAAATATTTCAGTACAAGGTCAAATACAGAGTTTTTCAGTGCAGTTCAAGTAGACGGGCCTCATACACTGCAAACATACCAGCGTTTTGCACTTGAGGCACAGATATCAATGACACAATTTTAATTTTTCTAGTATATCTCGATTTATTAGTGACTCGTAATCTTCACGTTCATCACTACTGTCCGATGACTGTTCTGAGGCGCTATAATTATCAAAATTCTCTCAATCTTCCTCTAGGTCATTGTTAATATCACTAGCATTATTATCCGCTTCGTCATACCACTTTCGAAGTGTTTCTTCATAGTTCACATCACTAAAGCGAACTAGTTTTGATGGTCCAGTCATATTTGTGCGAAAATTTTCCTACCGATTTTATTACGTATATCCGGACGTGCCGTCTATCAAACTGCTCCACGGGAAGATATCTAGAGAACCGACCTGTTTCAAGCCTTATTTATCTGATATTTTTTGTTCTGGTCAACCACCAATCACGCCAGGAATACATGAGGTAACGGCCTTGCGAACGTTACCGTTTTTGACAAATGCAGGTATTTCGTTTTAACACCGCCTCTCAGACGGCACCTCCGTAGTTAAGGGTTAATATTAAATATTTACTTTTATTTAAGGCAAGCCCTTGTGTGACCCCCTTCATTCTTTCCGGAGAACAAGGAAATAAAAGGATATTGCCACAACAGCTGGTCAAATCACAACCTGATGCGAATGTAAATCGATGGGTTTTACCGTAATTAATTAGAGAAAATAGTGTAATGTGACCAATATATAACGAGATCATTCTCATGTAAGCCTTTTTTTTTTATTTAACCGTTATCGAAAAAAATTCCGGGGACAGTGAAGTTCAGTCGATTTCAATTCAAATATCAAAAATGGTGAATAAAATGTTTAATAAAAAATGTTAGGTGAAAATTAATTTAATTAGCAAGCAAGTATTCTGTAATTTTCTGATCGTTACATTACACTTAAAAAATTAATTGTAGTAAAACGGCAACCATGTTTGTATTCTGTATAGAATAAAACAGACGCAGATGCAGATAGAGAGGCAAGCTCTAACAAGAGGAGAAGTACATAATAAGCATTTAAAGATCCTTTACACAAATAGTGCACTATGTAAAAATCGACCTCTCCTATTGGTCGATCCATCTCGTATTACGATATGTCTGCGTGATGCAATCGATTTCTATCAAGAGCTCTAATGGTGTAGAGGTTTAGATCGTTGGGTCTCACCCGGAAAACGCGGGTTCGAACCTTGTTGCTTTTTAAAAATTTTTTTTAAGATTATGTTTCTAAACAGCTTTTTTTCTTGATTTTGGGTATGTCTTGGGTTAGACTGGGTTAGCACCTGGTTAGTTTCCTTTTCTTGAGCCCCCGTAGCGAGCGAAGCGAGCGGAGGGTCATGCGGATCGACCAATGGGAAAGGCCGATTTTTTATATAGTGCACTATTTGTGTAAAGGCTCTTATAATGCACATAATAATAAAGAGTGATGTTCTATCTAGATCGATTTTTAGTCAGCGTAGGAATGGTAACCAGATTGATTTCAAGGATGATTTTTTGTTTATATGAAATGCAATCTATTGTATTTCACTTTAAGATGTGAAAATGCCCCGTGGCACAACCATTAATAAATATTTCAATGATTGATCGACTTGTTGTTAGAGGCCGGACCTCCTTAAAGCATTAGCTTAGAAAGATCCTTTCGCGGAGGATAAATTCCACGAAACGGTTTTTCTAATTTCAAACACTGTTGTGGTTGTATTGTAACTATTGAGCAGCAGTGACATCACGAGAAGAGGTGAGCAACTTGAAGATTCCAAATACAGGGTAATGAACAGATAAACGTGACGCTCGGACTATAGGTACATCTGCAACGAGGTTTTAAATGTAAGGAAGTTCATGCCATGGCGAAGTACCACAACTCGAGAAACCGGCTTAGAAGAATACAGAACAGGCTTAATAAGCGACCTAGGGTACGCCAAGAACGAGATAGAGCTAACTTCAGGAAGCTATACTTAATTCATATCAAAACAATTGCTCATTGGTAAGAACATCTACCAGGAGCAGGAGAGATTTAAGCTGGTGAAATACTGAACTTGCAAAACTGAGGAAATAATACGGTAACTTTTCAGTAAGATGAAAAGTACCAGTGCATGAGAGGTACACTACTCCACGTTAGCGAAATATAATAAAGAGATCCGAAAGGCCCAAAAACTTTGCCAAGAAGTTGAAAATACCACTGAGTATCTCGACTCCACAAAATTCTGACCATGTCCTAATCCATTTCTACTCCCTGGCAAAAGCATTATTTAGACCAATCACAGCAGAAAAATGGATTGAGGGGCATATAAGGAAAAATCTCTGAATAAGAGGCCTCTAGGTAAAAACCAGCAACAAACAACATACTGCACGACAGAAGAGTTCGATGATCGCTGTTTGGCGAAAGTATGGAAGTGTTGGCCGCTTAAGATTGCCTACAGAGAAGAATACTGATTCCCCCACTGTGGGGCCTGGTTATTGATGAACTTCTGACTGAACTTAACAAGAGAGAGCTCCATCCAGGGGTATGCTAATGACCTAGTCATACTTGTACAGGTGAAGCATGTCCAAGTTATATTAAAACGTGTGAAACAATAAACGTTATAGAAGACTGGTATCACAAGGAAAACTTAAGTGTAAATCCTAATGGAGCATCAGTAATCCCCTTCACATAATGTAGGAAACTGGATGACTTATAATTGTCAACACATTTCAGCATCCAACTGCAAATGTGCCGAGAGTTTAGCTACCTATAGGAGTAACCCTAGTTTCAGAATTAATCTAGAATTCCTATCTGCGGAATATAATTAACAAAAGCAAATGACGCTTAGGCTTAGGACCGCAAAAAAAAACTGGAGGCTCAATCCTCCAGTAGTGCAGTGAATCACTGACAGGGTTACTATCGCGTGGGTGCCGAGATACAGAAGCGTTGAGAACAATGAGAATGCTAAACCGCTGCAAGACAAGGATCTGCAGCTAAGTTTTTAGATACGCATTGAACTGCAACATCAGTCATACTGGAGCCGCATTCCAGGGCCTGAAACTTAGTAGGAATCACTGCACCCTTAGGAAATACAAGTTTACACTGCACGCATATGCAGAATATGCAATAAAGAGGAGAAAACTGTCTCCCATGTTATTTGCGAATGCGCTGCACTAACTTTTGGAGACTAACAAACCATCTGAGAGAGAAGCCCTTGGAGGCATTAGACAGCTGGTGAAAGATTTGCTGAACCTGATAAAGGTGACAAACCATTTTGACTAGGGTTAGCAAGGATTACAATAAGTCTTACAGGCTAAGGTCAAGAGGCATCACAAACTTTTACTTGCTATGAAAAAAGATCTTAGTTATCTCCTAGACAGGGACGGATTTAAAGTTTGAACGTTTCTAGGCACACTATACTACTCTTATAACTTTACAACTAATAGATCTTTACAATTCAACACTCAATGCTTAACTAACTGCAACACGCGTTTTGCGCGCTATTTATATCCAATCGAATATATATCTGGACTATTACGGAAGCGACCTCACCTCTTTATACATCGGGAAAATAACAGAACTGTCCAGCTCGGTAGGCCATGTTTCTTCCGGAAACCACGTAGACGCGGCAAGTTAGTTGTATAGGGTAGCCCAAAAATATACAGATAGTCGCGAGCCGTGGCACTATTTTAAGAAATATTTTTTAGCGTACGTCCCATATGTCCGGGCCTAGTGGGCCTAGTGGTAAATCCAGCTCTGATTGTTTGATGGCAACATAGAACTGAAATGTTCTTTTATTATAGAAGTAAAGGCTCATATTCCTATGAAATATTTGGAGAAATTCAACTTTCAGCTACGCAGTCACCGACCTAATAGTTGACATAGACTTGTTAAAGTTTAAAAAATGGTAACATCACCTAATGGCGGAAAGAATGCAACCTTAACACCCCAATTAATTTTATTGATATTTTTGAAGTGAAACTTCTTTAGCGAGGGTAAAGTCAGAAAAAATGCTTATCAAAGTGATACGCCCCTTTAATTAAGCATGTTCCAGTATATCTAGAGGCTTGAAATTTCCAGGACATGTAGCTGGGGTAAAATGAGGATCATGGATGAAAACTGGAACCTGTACCCCCCCTCCCCCATAAACACTAAAATTATTAATTTCGGGAGAACGGGAAGAGCTACGTGGTCGAAATTTTTATGGTAGATGCGCCTCATGGGAGCATGGGGAGACTACCTTTGACCATATGGGGGAAACGGGGCTCTAATTTAAGGTGGAATTTTGAAAAAAAAAAAACGATTTTTGCCGATATATCTGCAACGAAGCCCCGGATCGAAAATCTGACAAGGGATAACCCTGTGTCTCGGGATCATCAGTGAGGGCGGGAATTATACCACCCATCCCCCACCTCCCAAGGTACAAAATTTTACGAAAAAATGGGAAAAAAATCAAAAAAACGTCAAAATCTGTTCGGAAAGTAATATAAAACGAAATAAGAAAAAAATTAATACAAAAAAAAATAGAGAAACGCGGCTTTTGGCGAAAAAAGGCGAAGGAGTTGAGCTACGAGGTCGGGGACGGCAAAAATGCTTTATGATTAAACAAAAATTTTTTAAAAAATGGGAAGAAGTTTAAAAAAACGTAAAAATAATTTCGGAAAGTTAAAATGTATTATAAAGCGAAATAAGAAAAAAATATATAAAAAAACAAGAGATTGTTCGGAAAGTTAATAAAAGTATTCAAGAATAAAATGATTAAAAAAACCTAACAATTGTTCTGAAAGGTAATAAGTTATAAAACGAAATAAAGAAAAAAAAATTGATAAAAAAAAGTTACAGAAATGCGATTTTCGGCGAATAAAAAGTTGAAAAAAAGGAGGAAAAAGTGTCGAAACCGGGGGAAATGCTCATAAGAAAAAGCTAAAAATAACAACTCAAATTCTTATATCTCTTTCAGAAGTTTCACTTCAGTTGTGTGCTTATAAAGATGAGGCACATAATTTTTTTTTAAATGCGAACGACTGAAAATTAAAGAAATAATAATAATAATAATAATAATAATAATAATAATAAAGCATTTAATTAGCATAGAAGCTACATATAAGTACAACAATATATAATTAATTATTTAGTACAACGGAGTGGTTAAATTTACAAAAATAGAAAAAGCGAAAGACATTATAAAGCGTACATACAGTGGAAACCTACTAATATAAACCTAAACTACAAAAACACTACCTACCTAAAACTACATAAAATAAACGTAACAAAACATAGTTTAAAAATAAAAAATACAAACATAAATATAAAGGGTACAAATAAAATATTAAGATTAGTCACAAATAAAACTTAACTTAATAAATATAAAAATGAAAGGTGTATAAATAAAATCACTGTTAAATTGTAAAATTAAAATAAACAACACACAACTGTACTAACACTTATCTAAAACAAATTCTCTCAGGGGTCGTTTGAATCGGCTTAGGTATCACAGTTCTTTATTATCACAGGTAACTTGTTAAATTCTGATAATCCTTTGTACAAAACCGAGTTAAGCAATTGATTTGAATTGCACCGACTCAATAAAATAAAATATGTACGATTTCTTGTCTGATAACTATGTACATCCTCAAATACCTTTAATTTATCGCATAAATAACTGGGTAACAAATTGTTAACTAAATCGCTTTTCGATTTAATCGACAGAAATAGTCGATTTAAAAACTTGGTTTCTTTTTGTCCAAAAGAATCAATCTGGTAAGTTCATATCTTGTATTCTTGCTAAGTTTGTATGGTGTGGAAAATATTAGAATTCTTTTTTCCATGTCATCGCATATGCGATCTACCAATTGAGTACCAAATTAAAGATAACCAGCCGATTAGAAAATAGATTATAGGTACTGTAAAATGGTGCTTGATATTTCAATATATGCGAATATGGTGGGAGCGGATAGCCACGAGGTATTTTCTGTAAACAAAAAATGGTAATAATGTATAATCAAAAAATCATGATAAAAATCGACTTAGACATATCTACCCTCTATGCCTGCGCTCATTAGAAATCGATCTAGATCTTTAAATTTACTATTGTTTCTTTGTCAATTATTTTCATTTTGTCCGCATATACATAATATACTCGGCTATCATCACATGCACATATTTAAAATTGTTGCATTAATTTAATTTAATTGACTCTGATTCCCTACTCAAAGGCGTATGCTTAAGCCGGCAATTTGGTCTAGGTAAGAGCGAGAGCTGGTAGCGGAGACAAGCTGACGCATGCACAAAGATCTACTATTACTGCTTCGGTTTTTTCTAAGTGCCGTCAGCAGAGTACAAATAATATCGAGTAGATTCACTCAGCAAAAATCGTTTCATGTTTTTGGATCAAAGGCAAAAGCCGCAGCACGGTAAAAAATTAGTTTTTTACTCTACTTGCAGCAGTGAGCAGTGTGTGAGGGGAGATTCAAAAAGTATTAGCTGATGCAAAATTATTTCCTCGGTTATTATTTGATACACGATATTTCAAAGAGCGATTAAGGTAATTTTTAATACGTGATTCAAATGGATAAAACTATGTAATAAAGTTACACAAAATAGTAACGTATACTAAATTCAAAAACATTAGAAATCAAGGTAATACCAATTAAAATAATTTATTTGACAGTTTGTAACTTGATTTATCTATTAAAACACGTATAACGCAGAAGGTTCAAAGAACCTGACAAATATTGTGGGAATTTAAATATAAAAAAGGCAAGAAAAAAGGACATATTAAGCCAGTAAACTAAATTTATAGCTTCTTAAAGGTCTTAACACTTCATTACTCACGCTACGAGTATTTCTCTCACATTTTCAGCGAAATCGTCAGTTTTCGGAGATGGCTTTGCGAGCTGTCCTCCACTCTAGCTGACTTATTTGGCGTCCTCTTTAACATGGCCAATTAACCGGGTGCATTTCTCAAGTGATTGGCTGCATTTGTGAGAATTTTTCTTGAAATTGTTTCTGTTTTCCTGTTATGGGGCATCAAATTGCAAAAAAGTGCATGCTACATTTGCCACACATGATGCCATATGCGTGATGAACTACTAACCCAAACTAATCCAAACTAAACAAAAGTAATCGAAAGCACCAAATAGAACTAAAATGTATCGGAACAGATTAAAAAAATTAAAGTAAGTTAAAACTAACTCAAATTAACCGAACTCTTGCAGCTAACCAAAACTAACCAAATACATTAAAATTGGTTATAACGTATCGGATCCGGTTCAAATTATTAAAATAAATTGGAACTAACTGAAATTAACCGAAAGTTGATTGAACAACTAACCAAAAGCGCCAAAAAGGGCTAAACCGTATCGGGCAAATTAAAAATATTAAAGTAAGATAAAATTAACTTAAATGAACCGAATTTTGGCGACTAACCAAAACTAACCGAAAACATTAAATTAGATTGTAACGTATCGGAGTCGGTTCAAGTGACTAAAATAAGTTAAAACTAACTGAAATTAAGTGAAAGTTTATTAAGCGACTAACCAAAACTAGCCAAAAGCACTAAAAAGGGCTACGGGGTATCGAAATAGTTTAAAACATTAGAGGAAGTTAAAACTAACCCAAATTAACCGAATTTTGGCGACTAACCAAAATTAACCAAAAAGGAAAAAATTGGTTATAACGTACCAGCATCGGCACCGGTTCAATAAGCTAATTGAAATTAACCGAAAGTTGATTGAACGACTAACCAAATTAACCAAAAGTAACAAAAACACCAAAAAGTGCTAAAACGTATCGGAACAGATTAAAAATATTAAAGTTAGTTAAAAAAAATAAACCATACTAACTTAATATTAGCGGCTAACCAAAAACATTAAAATTGGTTCAACGTATCGGAACCGGTTCAAACGACTAAAATAAATTAAAATTAACTGAAACTAACCGACAGTTGATTGAGTGACCAAACAAAACTAACTAAAAGTAACCAAAAGCACCAAAACGTGCTAAAATAGGTTACACAAATTAAAGTAACCCAAACTAACCCAAACTAACCAAAACAAACCGAATTTTCGCGGCTAACCAAAACTAATCAAAAGCATCAAATTTTATTATAACGTGTCGGAGCCGGTTCAAATGAATACCTCTGTGGTTTCATGCGAGTGATTTTTCAAGGTCGCGTCACGACACGGAAATTTTTCCTGAACGTCACTAGTCGGTTTATGAAAAATTGATTATAACGTTTCGGAACCGGCTCAAATGAATAAAATAAGTGAAACTAACCGAAAGGTGATTGAACGACTAACCAAAACTCACCCAATCCATTAACCATTGATTATAACGTATCGGAATCGGTTCAAATGACTTAAATAAGTTGATACTAAGTGAAACTAACTGCCCTAGATCGGGGATTAAGAATTCGTTTCGATTTCGAATAATTTTTTTTTTGTAAAAACTAGTCGAGTTGCATAGCGTTAGATTTCTTCCACTGCTCACATCTGAAACAAAAATCGAATGTGGAATTGTATAATATAATAGACTAAGCCGAAAATCAAATTATATACCTTACAGCCGTAACTTCTTAACAATAGTCTAAAACCAGCTTAATTTATTGAAAAATTCACAGTCTTTCGCAAAGATGCAACCGGGAGGACATTGAAAATGATGAATAAAAACGCAAACATGTGATTTGTGTAATTCGAATAGTTTTTAAAAAAGTAAAAATACAAACACGAGCGTAAAATATATCTTAAAAAAAGATTTTTTTAAACATAATTATAAAAAAATAAAAAAGGTGCGGATATGAAGACCTAAAAGATTACCCTTCACTTGTAGATAGGAAAATCTATTAATATATAACTAGCCATGACGTTGCTGTAGATAATATTTCTAACCTGTTCCGAATTGTTTTAGACCGTTTTTGCGCTTTTGGTTAGTTTTAGTTAGTTTTGGTTAGCCGTTTAATTAACTTTCGGTTAGTCTCAGTTAGATCCAATTTAGTCATTTGAACCGACTCCGATACGTTATAATCAAATTTAGTGTTTTTCGTTACTTTTGGTTAGTCGCCAAAGTTCTGCTCGTTTTGGTTAGTTTTAACTTACTTTAATTTTTGTAACCTATTCCGATACGTTTTAGTGCTTTTGTTACTTTTGATTAGTTTTGGTTACTCATTCTGTTAGTTTTAGTTGGTTTTTATTTATTTTAGAATTTGAACCGGTTCCCATACGTTACGAGTATAAATAATTTTAATGTTTTGGTTAATTAAAGTGAGTTTCAACTTACTTTAATATTTTTAATCTGTTTTGATTTATATTTTCGCGTTTTTGGTTACTTTTGGTTAGTTTTGGTTAGTCGTTCAATCAACTTTCGGTTAATTTCAGTTAGTTTCAATTTATTATAGTCATTTGAACCGGTTCCAATACGTTATTACCAATTTTACTGTTTTTGGTTAGCTTAGGTTAGTCGCCAAAATTCGGTTAATTTGGGTTAATTTTATCTTACTCCAATATTTTTAATCTATTACTATACGTTTTATCCGGTTTCGGTGCTTTTAGTTACTTTTGGTCAGTCATTCAATCAGCTTTCGGTTACTTTCAGTTAGCTCCAATTTATTTTACTCATTTGAAGCGGTTCCGATACATTATAACCAATTTAAATGTTTTTGGTCGCCAAAATTAGGTTAATTTGGGTTAGTTTCAACTAACTTTAATATTTTTAATCTGCTCCCATACGTTTAAGCCCTTTGTGCTTTTGGTTACTTTGGCTAGTTTTGATTAGTCGTGCAATCAACTTTCTGTTAATTACAGTTAGTTTCAATTTATACTCGAATTTATATTAGCCATTTGAACCGGTTCCGATACTTTATAACCAATTTTAATGTTTTTGGTTAGTCGCTAAAATTGGGTTACTTTGGGTTAGTTTCAACTTACTCTAATTTTTTTAATCTGTTCCGGTACATTTTCGCCCTTTTTGGTGCTTTTAGTTACTTTTGGTTAGTTTTTCAGTCAACTTTCGGTTACTTTCAGTTAGTTCCAATTTACTTTAGTCATTTGAATCGGTTCCGATACGTTATAATCAAATTTAATGTTTTTGGTTAATTTTGGTTAGTCGTTAAAATTCCGTTCGTTTTGGTTAGTTTTAACTTAATTTAATTTTTGTGACCTGTACCGGTACGTTTAAGCCCGTATTGGTTACTTTTAGCAAGTTTTGGTTAGTCATTCAATCAACTTTCGGTTAGTTCCTGTTAGTTCCAATTTATTTTAGTCATTTTAATCGATTCCGATACCATAAACCAAATTTAAGTTTAAGTAAATAAACTATCATCGTATGATGCCATGCGTCAAATGTAGCATGCATTTTTTCAAGATTTGAGGCCCTATACCTACTAAGATAATAGAAACATTTTCAATGTTAAAATATAAGAGTTGCTTTAAAAACACAAAAGATCATGTGAAAAATTCGCAATTATTATTAAAACATAAACGGATTTTTGCTCACGCTAGTGGTGACAAGCATTTTATTTTTGCCGTACTTTAGGTAAATAACAGAATTTTAATAAAGACATATTTGTTAAACCGATTATACGTGTAATTGAAAAACTGCATATTATTAAAAAATTATTATAAATCTTACCTGATTGGGGCATCTAAAAAATGATAATCCTTCACCCACTTTTATAATGCAATTATCCGCACAACAATATCTCGTCATTGTAGCGATCTTAATAATTATTTAATTCAACGCGATCCAACAATACAGAATATCAAGGCGTTTGCACACTGGCCGTAAATTCTCCCTCGTATTGTAGCCACCGCTGGCCGCGAACGAGATTAATCCGGATTCGTTTCGAAGTTAAAAACTGTCGGCGAAATTGGAAATTTGTCCCGAGTGAACCTACCGTATATACTTATTTATACCGTGCCGTCAGTATGCCCCTGCGTTTTTCTATTACCTATTATGGTTAGTTTAGCGTTGCAATTGCAACAAATTTGTTATCTCTTTTGATAGATTGGTAGATATATTTATTATGATGACGGATAATGAAAAAGACGCTCCAGGACGAGATGTATAAGGAATAACGTCAAAGGATTAGATAATTACATCGCTAAACAATAACTTAAGTTGGATATTAAATACTGCCCATAAATGTGTCCCAATTATCATGTTGTTAGGTTATAATGTTTCCCTCGTCTTCAAGGGCAATAGACCACTTAAAAATTCCCGTAGTAAATATACCTGAAACGGACTGTATATAAATCCGAGCGTTTGACATTGGGGGCTTAGCCCCACCGGGCTCCGGGTCCTCGGCCCCAAATGGCATTCGTCAGCGGAGCGGCGGCCGACATCATTCACGGGATTAGCCGGCTAACCGTGTTAATTGCTGGGCCCGCGTAAATCAGCGCCGGCTTAAGTCATCAGACCCGGAATTTACGCCCGGCAAATACACCGAGACGCCCTGATCCGGAAACATTTACAATTTACCGAAAGAGCATATATAACCTTGCAGACAACCTTACATCTATTTATGCAATAATAACCAAACCACGTCTAGGCCTTTCTAAAATGATTACTAAATAATTATTTTTATATGTCGAAATAGACACTACAAACTAAAAGAAGCAAATATCATCAGTAAGATAGATATATGCCCGATTTTCACTAGTATCACGCTACTACTCGAAATATATTTAAACATTCTTTCGGGGTCCCGAATGTAGGGAGTCGAAGAAGAGGGATAATTTCCAGAAAAACTGAAGATAGAAAGCTAATTTTTTTATTACTTTTCTTAAATGCCCATTATTGCATTTTTGAATTCTTCAGAAATGTCTAGAAATGTTTCATATATAATATTCTATAGCTAGCTTCAACCGTTTACGAAATATTCACAATTGTATGTCGATAATTTTGAGAAATTTTGGCACTTTGCTAACTAATAGTTAATGTGCAGTGTAAACTCTCAGTGGAATTAAATCAAAGTTAATCTTAATAAAACACAACATAACTCTTAAAAAACTATATTACAAAAGGGTGACCAAATACCTATAAACAATTTTAAAAAACATGCGAACCCTATTAATCCGGTAGAGTGTAAGTTTATGAAGTCTCTTCTCACATGACGTAGGTCGATCACGAACCTTAAGTACATAACCTGCACGCCATCCAAGCCGTGGCGTCACATCATACAGGTCGTGACAATATCGATATTTATATAATATCGTATCGTATAAAATATCGATAACCGAATATTCGATGTCGCAGTAAATGTATCGAGCTTTAAAAATATCGCGCAAAAAGCACCATCGATATTCTTAATGTACTTCAAAAAATATCGTTGTACTACTGTATGCATCTCTAACTTCCTGACGAGAGAAAATATTCAGCATCAATTCCAGTTAGCTCTTAAGGATAATTGCTTATAGTTAATAAGAGTTAATAACAAATTTAAAACTTTGTTGGTAGATAAAGCTATTTAATTCAAGATTGAATTGAAATAGTCTAGAACGTAACAAGGAAAACTTGCCCCTGCAGAAAAGAAGAGAAAACTGACTGTGGCCCGCAGGTGCTACAAAAATGCGAGGCCGTGTCGATCTTTCAAACAAAATCCGCCAATCTGCCCTCTGTGACTATTAAAATGACAAATGCTAATATATTTCATGGCTTTCAGCGGATAAACAGATTCCAGCTTGATATATTTTTGTATCTTACTCCCCTTTGTTTATTCTTTCTCTTACACTTAAGCACTCCATTACTTATCTCAGCTTTTGCCAAGTACCTGTAGGATAAGACTTGCACATTAACACACCCGCTTTATATATTTATATATTTAGTTTAAGCCCTATAATTATCAATAGAGTGACTCGTTTTTAATATTTAATTTAATTAAGTAAAAATATAATGCATATCAAGATATCTACGACTTATTATTGTCATGAAAATACTTAATTAAATATATCTAGCCGATGTAGCAATATGTTATTTCAACCGTAAATACACGAATTCCAAAATCACTAAATCCTGGCTATTAGTTTTTACAAAAATCGCTGAAAATAAGATTTCTTAATATTTTTTTGTAGTTCTTATTGGCTACTATGCCAACAGTTAATGAAAAAGATGTCGTCCTGAATGACAGTTTGCAATCTGAGAATTTAGCGAAATTCAATTAATGGACGAAGTTTACAGTGCATTTTAACCCTCTATAGCCTCATGTAACTTTCAAGTAGCACAATATTTTCGGCATCAAAATAAAATATTTTAGTAAATATTACCTCGTTCTATATATATTGTTTTGTATTTACCAATGCCGAATTCCATGCCAAGAAATATACGCAAGTGGACTGGCCTTAGTTTTGAAGAACTCGAAGACCGAGAAGAATATACCATTGTGATATCCAACCTCCATTGATGGAGATGGCACGTTAAGCCCTCTATTATTTTTAGAAGTTTTCTCATTTGCATCTGTTCTGGTGCAGATGTTATCCATATAGAGAAAATGGTTAATTTTGTGTTCTAAGTTGTTCTGATGGTTAATGTTTGTTCTCCAGGTGTTCATGGTGGTTGCCAGAAAATTTCTTATAGTTTGATTAATTTTCCAGATTTTTAGTACTTTCTTGAGCCATGAATGTGGCACAGAGTTGAAAACTTTCTTGTAATCTATGTAACATGCTCGTAGGTTCTTTGTTGCTTTTCTGTTTGTCTCATTATCACAGAATCTGTTATTTGTAATCTTGTTCCTTACATCCTTGACCGTTTTCTATATTTATGTACACTGTTTATACTAAAAGTTTTGTATTTAATGGCTAAATCCTTGCTGTTCTTCTGTCTCTTGCTGCTCATTCTTCTTTTATCTAATCCATGATGCTGTAGGATTCTGTTGTATAGGTTTTGACCTTATTTCTTCCCATAATTTGGTGATTTCTTTTCTACTTGGTGATATTACTAATTTCTCCCACTGCTGTTATTTTGTTATAATAAAGTTTTTCATTGCGGTTGAAGAGAGCGTTATCTTTTTTTCTATCGTTGGATTCTTTGTATCTGCGTAAGCGTGCTGAGTATACTTATTATTAATTTTTGTTTGAGTGTGTCCAACGTCTCTGTAATTGTTTGCTGTTTATTTTTTGTTATACTTGCAGATATTGTTATCTGCTGAGGTCGCTGCATATATTACTGTGTGAATGTCTTCCAGTGTGCTTGTGGTATCTAAGTATTCCTCAATTATATCTCTGTTTATCGTGTCTATTATTATTTTTGTGTTGTTCTTCGAGGGAGAATATTTCTCCAGATTGTTAAACTTGCTTCCATTTATTTTCTAAGTTTTTGTCTGATCTCGAAAAGTTTTGTTGCTGGTTTGAGATCTTCATTTGATGATATTCTTCTACGTAGTTCTGTTTTACTCTTCGTGATGACCTGTTGTTTGTGTGAAGCGTGGTTGATCTTGCTCCTTTGTATGTATTATGTTGTATGTATTATGTTCTTTGATTTTTTGTATTTCGTGTGCTGTTTGTGTATTGCTCTTTATTATTACACGCGTCTAGTCTATGAAGCATTGTTCTGTATTAACTTTCAGCTATATTGCAGTATTTTGTAGTGAAAAGTCTGTGTCATTCTGAACGCTTTCTCGTTGTTATTGTATATAAATGAATGATCTCGGGGAGTGTTAATACACTGAGACCTGTACAGATCTATTGTGTCCCCCTTCCATGCTGCTTCCGTTGATACAATTCTCAATCAGAGTACCTCATCCAGCTTCAATGCTTTGATAAAACAATTAGTCTGGATGGTTCTATGGACGGAAGTTCCTCCTGTTTGCCGATGCAGCAGGTCGTTCGCATGATCGCGACCGCCTCGCATTCCGTGAGAAGTTGTTCCGGTCCCGCGCACTTATGTCACAGAAAGGTTTCGGTCCCAAAGGCGGACTTTGTGCTCCTACTTTTGCCAATTGGTCTGATTTTCGTTGTCTTCTATCTCAGGGTGTTCTGGTATCCATTGAAGGGATAGTTTGTTATTCTTGGCTTGTTCATTTAGCCTATCTAGGCAATCCCATACCCTTCTCAAGCCGATTGTTGTTGAGCTCAGCTCTTTGATGACTGCTTGACTGTCTGAGAAGATGACAATCTCTTTCTTTCTATAGTTTCTGTCTAGGTTGAACTGCGCACATCTTCCTATGGCGTTACTTTCTGCCTGGAATATGTCCGGGTGTTTTCCCATTGCTTCGGAGAATTTGGTTCCTGGCCCAAATACTCCGGCTCCGGTCCCCTGTTCAGTTCTTGCCCTATCTGTATACGATTTTATGGCACTTTGCTGCGATGTGAGAATGCAAGTGGTATTCTTCTTCAAGTCTTCTCTCTATCACGACCGTGAAGTATTTTTTCAAAATTGTATCTTTTGACTGTATCGTCCCTGGGGAGCACTAGAAGTGGTATATGCTTTGTGAGGGATGTTAACTCACTCTTTCTAAGTCATTCTCCCTCGTCCGCTCCCTTTCTTGTGATTCTAGTAATTGCTTATCTAGCTGCTCCCTCTACAACAATGTGTAGAGGTGCGAGGCTCACAATTGCCTCGATTGCTGCTGTTGGACAATTTTACATTGCGCCTGTTATGCTTATACACGCCAGGCGTTGTACTTCGTTGAGAGCTGATTTTATGCTGTGCGTTTCCGTTTCCTTGAACCCGACGATCGACCCGTAAAGTACACACAAAAAAAAGAATACTCCATTTATGTATACACATTTTCTCAACTTTTTTTACTAAATTTAAGTCAACAGATACTTCCTTTTGGAAAATATATTTCGTATGAATAAATGCATTTTCTTAAAAGCAAAATATGAATTTTTCAAATTATTTTCTTGATTTAAAAACATATTTTTGTTTAGAATTTCGAGCAATCTTAATCAAAGATGAAGATAGATTTACCTTCAAAATAAGCTACATATTTTATTCAAGATTCCTAAATATTTCAATGAACTTTATTAAGTTTTGACCAAGAAAAATAAAAAACTAATTTAAGAATATTATTTTCTCCGTTTAAAATAAATCCTCGGTCCACATTATTTAGTATAAGATGGCAATATTCTTCAAATAAAAATAATCGGTGAATTAGAACGTATGTTTCTTAAAAGGAGAATATCTCATGCATATTTTGAAACTACTAGGTTTCTGCCTAAACATATATCGTAGCACAAATCAAAAAAAAAATTAAATATGTTTACTAAAATTAAATACCAATATCTTTTTATTTATTTTGACTCAAGGATCCGGGAATCTGATTGTACTCCTCCCCACATGTTTTCTAGATGACCGGCAATATAACCTAGTTTAGTTAGTTGATCGATAAGGTTGCTAGGGGTGCTGTGAGTGCAAGTGCGTGTGCTGTCCAGGACCATCGACCGAGAAAGATCGTTTGTCATGACGGATTGATTGATTTTTACGTCAGACAAATCTAATGGTCCGAATATTTACAATTTCGTCATTTTGGTATTCGGGAAAAAACGAATTACACAAAACTAGAAAAGAAATATATAAATCCGACGCCATGAAGAACAAAAATGGCCGCCAAAAGCCACAAAATTGTGATGTCGTATTCACGTAGCTAAAAGAAGTCGAAGAATTAATGATAGAGAATACAAACTTCACACAGCCCTAGTGTGTTTTTTGATGTCATATTGCTCGAACTGTATGTATAGATCTTTGCCCGAACGAAGAGTTCAAAGCCGTTTTTAACTTGCCAAGAAACAGAAAAATATCTACCTCAGAGTTATTTTAGCTAAGTATTAGTTATTGGTCGTAGGATACTAACTTTTATTTGTTATTGTTACTTAGGCCATTTGTTTTAGAAGTTTTAGTCTTTTTGCTATCCACACATTGTGAAAATGGGCCTTAGGTATTTATACTTACTGGTTTTTGTTAACATTCTCTAATATTCATTGTACATACATCCTATTTAACTCATCCTAAAGAAAACTGAAAATATTTTTAAAATACAGGTTGTAGCATAATATGTGTTAAGAATTTTTCTTGGTAGATCATATAACTGATTGTTTAAATTGTTTTAAATGTGAGTATATCCCTGATATTTTATAGAAATTGGCAGGCTGTAGAATCTAAACAGCTAAAGTAACAAAAAACGTTTTGCACATTCCTGTTTTAGTTTCTCTTTCTTTTTAATTTATCGTTTGAAGCATTGTAAGTTCCAATTAAGCCGGAAATGAATAAAAAAAGGATGTCTTGTGCTGTTGGTCAAACGGAGAGTTAGTCTCAAATGATGTAAAAAATGTGCAAAACGTTTTTCTCTAAGTTAAATTTTTTGATTCATTCAGTTTCCTTTTTTAAACTATCATATTTCTAAACGTAGATTCCGAAAAAGTTGTAATTTAAAACATTGTCAGTGGCCTGTAATTGTTTTTTCAATTTTGTCTAAATTAACCTATGCAGGGTGTTATTTAATTGATGGTTAAAAATGCAGGATATATTTTTTTGACTCTTTTTAGGATTAAAAATTCATATAAACATGTGTGCGTAAGGCCTTTTATTTTTTACAGTTTTTTCATGCACCTCGTACATTTCTAGAGGTATATCTCAGATTTGGCAGATAGTAAGCTAAAATGGCCAAAATACATTTTTTTAGCAAAATTTACTTTGTTCCGGATCGTGATCGCTTTACCACCGAAAATTTTTACTACGACACAGAGTCACGACCCGAAAAAAAGTAACACCCTGTAAGTTTTGCTAAAGTGTACTATGGCCGTTTACTAGATATTGGTCACAGTATACTGAGAAACTCATATCTTTAGATTTCTATAAATCTGCATGAAAAAACGCCATGCACACAAATATTAATAATATCTACTTTAGTTCTAGAATTAACGGAAAAAATACATCCTGTAGACCTTGGTTGTTCTAAGATAATGTTTTTAGTTTGTATACTTACTTATTTTTCCAGTGTATAGAAATAAACTTCATTAGAGATATTTTTTGTTTTATTTTGAGATTTTTAATATTCTTAAACCGAACAGAAAAAAGAAGAATTTAATATATTGCATTTCTCATTCATATTAACTTATATTTTTAAATTAATAAAATCAGTTTGATTTAGAGAATAATGAATTCTTAAATGTAGAAAAATATTTGTTTGTATTGTGTAAAACCGTTTATTATTTCAATACGTTCGTATTTTATATCAAACATTCCCTAAAATTCATTTTGAGAAATAAGTTACTCAAAGAGAGGATTTATATACATATATGAAAAAAAAAGGTTTATTATTTTAATCTTGAAGCTGTTCAAGCAAAGTAAATACAATTTTAATTGTAGAATATGTTTTCTTTAACCATGAATAACATTTCTTCTTTTGAGAAATAATTTATTTTCGTTTCAAATGATTCGATATCTTGAAACAACGATCATGTGATTCTTAACTATAATAATATAAAATAATTAAATCTAATATTTTGATTCTTGTTCTGTAAAATAAATTAATCGGCAAGAGAATTATGCAGTATTCACTCTATTATTTAAAATACTCAATTTAAATATATATATCTTTGCGTATATACAAAGCTAAGATTTATTCTAATTGAGTATTATATTTTTAAAATGAGAGATCCTTTTTTTGTGTGTAGGGTGGGTCTTATTATCGTTGCGTACATCCATCGCAGGATGTCTGGTTTTCATCCCCAGGTGTTTCCTGCAAGGCTTGGGAACACCAGAAGGGCCTTCGTAGCCTTAGTTACAACTACTTCAATGTGTATATTCCATTTAAGTTTGCAGTCCAGCGTTATGCCTAGATATCCGACTTCCAATGCCGGTGTAATGTTAGCCCGTGTATTCGGATAACTTTCATTCTAGGGAGTGCTCTCTTCCTAGAGAAGGGTACTATGGTTGTTTTCGATGGGTTCATTTCCAGCCCCACTGTTTGGCACCATTCTTCCGTTGCTTTGAGTCCAGCTTGAATGAGTTAAGATAGTGTACCCTCAAACTTTCCTCTTGCTGTGATAACAATATCATCGGCATACCCAATACAATGTAGGCCGAGGTCTGTCAGAATTTCCAGTAGTTCGTCAACCGTTCTTATTATAGTCTCAAGCTTTGTTGAAAGGTAACAACAGCGCATGACTGTGCGGTTTATTTCATCATTCCATGTCATGCGTTGTTGTGCTCGTCCTGCCTTGACGGTTGGCAATTGTCCCAGCAAAACATTTCGGGTAGTTCCTATGTTCATGGCCTGGTCCTCTTTATTTTGATCAGGGGATCTATTTCTCAGGCAATCTTGTTCTTCATGCTACTTTCCCGAAGTTTCTTGATGAATGATTTTAGCTCCATCGATATCTTTCATTTGTGATGTGTTCAAAGGGGTCTTATTCGGAATTGTCAATCAGTAGTGGATTACTTGCCTTGGTATGTTTTCATTCATTTATCATTGTTGATTTGCTCTTCCAGGGTATTTTCTTCAGTCGCGTTCTCCGTTGTCTGTTGTAGATGTGAAAATTGAGCTTTTGTATTTCCGAGACAGCAAGTGTCTCAAGACTTGTTCAATATGTAGCTTTATTTCCATATGAGCATCGTAAGTTTCGATGTTTCACCTGCTATTATCTTCGATTAGTACATGGTCCTGAAGCTCTGACCAGTTATGGCGTGTGTATTTCAGTGAGTCTGCTCGTAGTTGATTGTCGTGGTTTGATGACAGTATAAGTGTGAGCTTACTGATCTAAAAAAGTAACTCCTATCACCAACAATGTCCGGTATTGTAAATGTCCTGTTTTCGAAAGTGGGTTGGGCTATGCAACGTTCGTCGTCACTGTCTGGCATGCTGTTACTCTCAACAGTGGCTCCAAGAATGCCCTGGTGATCCTCAGGCAGGGATATTTTCCGAGGTTTTCTTTCTTGTTTGTACCATTTTCATGGGAGTCCTCTTTATGGCATATTTACTCTAATGCCAGGTAACTGGGGCCCGTGGGGATGTCACTTCCCAAGTAGCTGCCTAGTTAACTACCCTTGCGGAGGTTATTGTGTTTAAGAAATCATCTAGATAAATTAATTGTTTACCCTCACTAAAGAAGTTAAAAAATTGAAGAAACGTAAAAAATTGAAAGGTTAATAAAACTATTATAAAACGATGTGACAAATTTTTTTTTAAAAAAGTTAGAAAAACGCATTTTTTGGCGAAAAAAGCAAAGGAGTTCAGCTACGAGGTCGGGGATGACAAAAATGGGAAGAAAAAACGCGTTATGAAAAAAACAAACAAAATTTCTTGAAAAAATGAAAAAAAATTGAAAAAAACGTCAAAAATGTTTGAAAGTTAATAAAAGTATTATAAAACCAAATAAGAAAGAAAATTAAAAAATTGTTCGGAAAGTTAATAAAAGTATTATAAAACGAAATAAAGAAGACAAGACTTTCATAATGGCCTGACGAGAGCTTTGAATGGTTTAATCCTGCTATGAATGCCCTTGATTGAACCATATTTCATCTAAGTTAAAACATGTTTCCCTTCGCTTCTGTATTTTCTCCAATACACTATTTCTGCTCTGTCGATTAGCACTGATTTTCGTTTTTGCTTCTCCCACGTGAAATTCATTTGGTGCAATAATTTCATGGCTTCTGGTCGTTGAAAGGGAACACGATAACCTCTTTTACAGATGGATAAAACATCTTCGGTACAATTCTCTGCACATCATTTGTCGTACATGTCAACTTTTGGCCATTGGAGGCTATGGTTTTTCTATGTATTTCGGGACACTTTCCACATCTTCATCAAAATGTAGTGGTTTCTGCCCTGTAGATTTTTTAAGAGGAATTAAACTACTTGTATTCTTTCTTTCTCTAAGAAGTCTATAAATTGTACTTTCACTAACTTCTGTCATAGAGTGAAATAAGATGACAAAAGTACAGATAAATCCGTAAAACTAAAAGGCCTAAAGTCCAACTGGCATGCCATCATCCACTTAGATCGGTTGACAAATTAAAGCATAACTGATATGAATGGCGTAATCAATAGTCAAACAAATAAGTGTCAATTATTAAAGAGATATAGTAAAGCAAGAGGAATTATATTATCGGTTATATTTTAATTTTTCCGTTAATTAAGTGTTGTAATATCGTGTTATGTATAATCCGACAAGCTCCGTTGGATTTTCGGTCTAATATAACTACAATTTTAGAGATTAGGCGCTGATGAACCCACCTGTTATGTAGATATATTTATTTGAAACAGATTATTGATAATCTGACTGGTAAAAAGCTATTTGACAGCCGGAATAAGATTGTAGCATATGGTTAACTACCGTGATAGCGAATGATTTATTTATTATTAGGTGATGCATTAATGTTATAAAATCTCCATTATTAAAACTGGTTAAGTATTTAATGAAATTCTGGGTAATTGTTTCCAAAGTATGTGTTTTTTTATTAAATATGATATAAAATAATAATGTAGACGTTAAGGATACACGCAACATCTCATCAGCACATCTGTGCCCCGCAGGTTTCAAAATTAGAACAGCTGGTGTTTTTAATTACCATAAATGAAACAAATGAAGTAGTTGTAACTCTAAAAGTTAAATTTTTGCGGGCCATTTTAAATGGTTATGGCAGATATCAGAAGATAATGATGCTAATAAACTCCATCAGAATGATTGGGGAAAAATATGTGAATGGTGTAAGTATAGCTAACGGTTTTAAACCGCATGTAAACAAGTGTTCCTTGCGGTTTTTTCTTTAAAACATTTGTTAAGTATTGACAGTATGACAGTGCACATATCTTTAGGGGTTAATGATGTTTTTAAGACATCTGCGATGCACTCCAGGCCAGAATAGTAAAGCCGGCTCTGGTCGGCTGAATGAACAGCGCTCGGATGGGGACGGTCATGGTTAGTGCTGCCAATTGGAGACTATTGTAGCCTGTGCAAGAATGTAGGTGGGCTGCAAATTAGTAAAAATATAGTGTGATGAGACCGGTCGGTCTTAGACAATTCTTTTTACAAGAAAAAGGACGCTAGACGAGTTCCTAGCTCCAAAAATGTATGTCATCACAAAGCCCATGATAACAACGCCAGTAGCAGCATTTGATGTCCTGCTGGGCCTCTCAGCACCGGGAAGTCAGGCCTTCTTGCGACCGAGGGACAAAGGTACCTGGAGAAAATGTAGTGAGAAATTTTGACATGGAAAATCTCCCTAAAAGCAGATGAAATGCACATGTCCTCAAATAGAGCTGAGGGTCCGGAGTATAGACTGATATTGAAGAGAACACAGTGACCATTTCCAACAAAGGGACAATGGGAACATGGAGCGGTAACTTTACTGGAGAGGGCGTTTATATGTTACACCGAAGACTCACAATTGGCAGTACAATAGTCCTCAGGAACAGGAACCTTCTTGGAGACTAGCGGAACCCTGGAAACCTTCCCCTTGGAATGCACGCAACAGTATTCCAAGCATAGGGTTTCTTTTATGACAGTGACACACTTACCAAAGGGAGATCCTATGGCACTCGACGAGTGGTGTTTGTGCGAAAATGTTGATTGACACTTTTCTGGAATAGTTGTACGTTATAATTAGGGGGAAACATATGTCCTGGGAGTGAGTTCTACAGTAATGCAGTGCGCCAGACAAAGGTGTCCTTGTAAAGCGACGTTCTAGGTGTTTCCAGTTGTATAACGAACAGGTGCGCTCTTGCCGTCTGTCGCGACTGCCTGACAGGCGTTGCTGGGAACGGGGTGATGCGGGCCAGATCCTGGGATCATCTGGCGTGAGAATATCTGTAAAACAGGGATATCTCGGTTACATGTCTGCGGTGTTCCAGACTATCCAGATCCCGTGTCAACTCCGGGTCGCTGACGAGACGCACAGCTCTCCTCTGAATGGAATCTAGCAGCTTTAGGGTGTGCTTAGGTGCAGTACCTCAGATGTGTAAGCAATATTCCAAGCACGGTCTTATTTGCGCTATATAGAGCAAGAGCAGCTGCTGCGGTGTCTACAATTTTTTGTTGCGAAATAGCGCACCAAGCTTTTGCGAGACTGATTTTGCGATGTTAGCAACCTGGTCATGCCAGGACATATTCCTGTTGACCGAGACACCCAGTAGTCTGATTGACGAGGATGAAGGAATGGTCGATCCTGCCATAATGATATCAGGGTGCGCCGTATTGGCTTTCTTGGTAAACGCGGCTGCTTGGGTATTTGCTGCATTGAACTGGATCAAATTCCTGTTGCTCCAGGTTCGAACAGATCCTGATTAATTGTTGTAATCTGCTCCTGTCTGCAGTGATAAGTCTCAGTCGCTGGTAAAGGTTTTTCTGATCTAAATTGGGAGACAAGGGTACTGTCATCTGCAAAGCTGTAAAAAGGAATATTGGTTTCGGTCAGCAGGTCATTAATATAGATGACGAATAGATTTAGTGAAAGTATTGCGCCCTGAGGCACTCCCGCATTGACGATGAATGTGTCTGAATGAAATGTGTCCATACACTGCAACGTGCAGAGATCGGTTCTTAAGGAAACTTGCAAGCCAGCTGCAGAGAGACGCTGGGAGTTCGAAGGACGGCAGCTTGTTGAGCAATATGTCATGCAAAACTCTGCCAAATGCCTTCGAAATATCCAACGCAGTCGCTCGAAATTCTCCGTAGTTCTCAATTGCCCTACTCCATATATGATTGACCTGGGCCAATATATCTCCTGTCGATCTCTGTTTGCGGAAGCCGTATTGGTTATCGCTAATTATTCTGTTAGTCTCGAGGTACTTGAGTAGTTGCTGATTGACTACACGCTTCATGACTTTGGAGATGAACTTGCCAGTTCAAGCACCTCCTGTATAGGTCCGAAGTCCTCTATAGGGTTTTCTAGAGCCCATCAAGTAAGAGCGGCAATCAAAAGAGTGAAGAAACTTTTAGATGTGCAGAGAATCCAAGAACTTTATTGATGAGTCTGATAAAATCTGGGGGGAATGGCTCCTGACGAGAGATAGATGGCCTCTGACGCTTTAGTAGTTCATTACATCACATGATTTTGATAGCCCTGGAAGAGAGCGCTTACCTAGGCAGATGCTCACTCTTTGTAAAAGCGAGGCATTTAGTCTTGGGGTCGGCAATATTTCAGGATGACGAGACTGTGGTCCTGCCATGGAGAGATACCCCACCTTAGATTAGAGGTGGAATAAGTGATTGAGAAGAGATGTGGGTTATGCTGTGTTACAAAATAAGGCAATTTGTTACGATAAAATGCAATTGCTTAATTTGTTATAATAAAAGCCATTTTGTTAAGATATAATTTCAATTGCCTTATTATAATTACTATATCAATTCAAATAAAAAGCCAATTTGTTACTATAAACTATAAATGCACTTTTCTTTAAGTTATTGCTTTAATTTACTAAAAAGCTAACCTGAAAGATACTCATGGTGTATAGGTCCGGAGCATGATAATTAAAATTAATTTTCGAGTGAAGTAGTGATTATAAAGCGCAAAATAAAAGATTAGAAATTTAAAAAAAATAATTTTTATTCTATTTCCTTCTAACAAAAATAAGTGTTAATTTTGTTGAACCTTCCTGGTGATAACTGCCCTTTAATCACATTATGCTTCCTCCGAGCTTCCTGGAGAGTGTTACTTGAAATTGCTGTAGTGCTAAGGATGTGTCCTGTGACGTTACTGGAAGCTCTCCTGATAAGGCCGAGTGCGTGTGGACTCAGTAGCATGAAAAAAAAAACAGTACAAGGCAGTTAAAGAGTTCGCCAAGAATAATGTTATCAACATCAACTCTGTCAATTTGGCGGAGAGCGTTACTTGTCTAAGCTTAGGCTTTTAATACAGAACTTGGCAAGAGATAACTACAAATAACTCTCCTCAATTAACAATGCTGAAAGATGCCAAAACACACTGGAGAAAAATTTAATTTAATTTAATTAAATATGCCTCCACCAATTTGCACATAATTGTTTAGACCATAGACAATAATTATGGTTTTAAATTAAACAGTGAACTGATTAAAAATAATAAAGAAAATAACTAGCTGTTTAAGCTGATAAAGATTTTGATGAACAATGTTTCAATAAAAAAACAATTACAGTAACCAGGTATGAACAAAAGTGAAATCGATAAATTTACACAGACAATCAAAATGCAATTATTTTCTGAAAGCTACCTTTCAACTCAAAAATCAATTTAATTCTAAATGAAGGTAATGACAATTATTAAATTCAATTATTGCCTGAAAGCTATTTTCTAACTCAAAAATCAGTTTAACTCAAAAACAAAGTAACAACAAATTTAAACATAAATAGAGAAATAAAACAAACAATTATTATGGTCTTGTACCGACCACGGTCGAGAAGGGCTTGAGAAGGCGCTCTTTAAATAACAAGGTGACGATAAAATGCTTCTATAGCAACAACTAACTAAGCTTAACTCTGATTCCCTATATATCTCCTAACATCCGATAACGATACCAGAGAAAATTAGACTCAATCTCCCACACTATAGACAGTTTT
>MU186543.1:21547-79577 GCA_016904865.1 Pissodes strobi | reverse complement strand
GGACAAAACGATTGTTGGAATAGGCTTCAAAGAAGTTGTAGAAATTCCTGAAGACCAAACTGTAGCAGGGTTTATTTCCTGACTATCGTTATTTATTAAGAATAATGATAGCAAATATATGCTGAACTCTTCATTTCATATAAACTTAATCGAGAATGTAAGTTATTTCAATAATTAGACACAAATTACTACAATATTAAAATTTACCAGATTATGTTCGTACGCTTGAAGACACAAATCGATCTTAAGATTCTAAATAAGAAGAAATTATAGGTGTTAAAATTTCAACATTTTATTAAAAGGCAAGTGCGACCAAAAATTTCTTATACAATTTTTTATAGAGTAAAAGTAAGGTAATTCATCAAAAATCGTCGTGTGTGTTCCCATCATGTAAAGGAGCAAAACGGCGTAGATCACTGACAACTGTGACTTCCATGAATCGAATTCAATTAATCTCATAAAACTGCAGGATATCTGTAAGTTATCATCTAGAATATCGTTTTCGAATCGTGCATATTTGTACTGTGTAACGCATGACCCGAAGAAACTGGACATTTCCGAAATGTTGTCGTCGCCGCTGAAAAAGCGCGTATCCAAGCCCACGCCGCTTGAAACGTACTTTATAGACGTAAAATAAACGAAGTGGTCTACAGCTATGCTCCAAATGTAGGTGCATTCGGAAAAGTTGACGCATTCAAACACCATGACACCTCCTACGGTTAAGTGGACGAATAAGCATCTTCCCTCATGTGTTATTTTGGAAATGCGACTCCAAACGAGATGCAAGGTTTTTCTTTTCCGGTCAAAAAGACGTATTCCGCAGTAGTTCATCCACAAGATAATTTCTTGTTTATCTATATTGCGCACTAAAAACGGTTCCACCCCGTAAGACTCCAGCTTGCTGGCCAATCTGAGAAACATGTCTTCTACTTCCAACTGGCTAAGGTCCACCAATAGCTTCTGGTAGATTTCCAACGCTCGTTTCTGGGTGGACATAAAGAACTGGGGTGAGCATCTCTCCTTGCGTAGTATCTTTTCCTTCATATAAGTCATGTACATCCAAACGAGATTTTGCTCAAAATTGCCATGGACATGTTGAAAAATTAAAGCTACTAGCATCGCAGCATCGTTCATATCACAGAAAAGTCTCCCTCCGAGCAGATCTAGCCTTAACTGTTGGTATATAGGGTGCCTTATTGATTGATCGACAATTTTATAGGGTTCGAGAGGATAAACTTTCACTCTAAAGTAAAACCGCGTTGGGCTAAAGTTCTTCACCTGCGGCCTAATCAGTTTATCCAAATCCAGCCAATACCTTTCCTCGTCCATGCAACCCGTATCCATGTATTTTAAACCCCAAAAACTGAAGTCGTTGATCGTCTGTATTTTGCAGATGTAGTGCAACAGATCCCTGCCGGTGTGGTCCGATTTGTATTCGCATTCGAAATTTTCTCCATTGTGAAGCAAATGGACGGTGCACGGATAGCACACCTCTATACCTGTCTTGGAAAGTACTGTTTGCATTTTGAGAATATAGTTCCCCGAATTTTGAAAGATCGATCGTTTTAATTCTAATCACATTGTTGACACTGACGTTTTTAATTTTCTGGTGTAGATGTTGCGTTCAAAAAACCGATTCGGAAGTTATGCGCAGCTACCACTCCTTTTGTTATAAGTTATAAAGTATTTATAGTCAGTGGCGGGCAAGCCAAATAACGACATTTTCCACGTCAAATAGAATAAAGAGAGAGTTTTTGGACCTATATTTTTACGACGTTTTTGCCTTAACTTTAATAACGACAACGATAACATCAAGGAATTTAGTAAGAGATTTTAGGCTCATAAAAATAATAGGAAAAATAACGTGTCGTTATCTGTCAAAAGTGACACTTGTCATTACCTACTTTTACGGAACTTTCGTGTTTTGAGAAGAAATGAATAACACTATTGAACTGGTGTTAAACAGGAAAATAGGCATAATCCTGGCGAAGTAAATTACGATTTAATAAGAAATATAATTATGATTTATATTACCTCTCTACCTGATGCAGTTCTGTCTTCAGGAGTTTTTACGTTTTTCCTTTGGAGTCTATTTTAACAATCGTTTTGTCTACCTTCTATTGGTTTCTCGAACTATATGTTTATGTCATCTCTCCTCTTCTAGTTCTTTCTGCGCAATGTATATGTATGTTTTTCTATTTGGATCCACCTCTTATTTGTTTGCTGCCATACTCCAAAGAATACCCTACCAATATCTCCATATTATCCCTCCACCTGATACAGTTTGGTCTTCAAAAGTTTTTACGTCTTTCTCTTGATTTCTATTCTAACAATCGTTTTGCTGAATTTTTATTGGTTTCTCAAACTATCTGTTTATGTCATCTCTCCTCGTCTAGTTTTTTCTGCTCGATATTTGAATATATTTTTCTATTTTTTGTTTACTGTCATATTCCAAAGAAGATTAAATTCAAATTCTTTTAATGTATGCCAATACACAAGTTTACACAAGTTAAAAAGCCCTACCAATATTTTCATATTATCTTTCCACCTGGTGCAGTTTGGTCTTCAGAACTATCTACGTTTTTCTTCTGGTCGTTATTCTAACAATTGTCTAACTTCTATTTTTTCCATGAGTTATATGGTTATGGCATCATTATTTACAACATGAAGTGCCAGAGCCCTAGGACTATTAAATTCAGTTGGGTATCTACGACTAGGCAGTGATACGTCGTTCTCTTGGTATCAGTTCTGATAATAATTTTCTCTATCTGTTATCAATTTTTCGAGCAAATTTTCTATATCATCTCTCTCCTGCTTCCTCTTGACTTTTTAGGACCTCATCAGTTGCCAGGACTATTCAGCCCATGAACTCGATTGGGTTAAAAGAAAGCTAAACTGTGGCCTACTAGAACGCCAGCTTGGGTGAACTGTAAATTCCTTTTTGAACCGTATCATATGGTCTTCCGGAAATTTCACGTTGTTGCTACTCCTTCTTTATCTTTCTTCTTCTTACTACCTCATATATCCAGACCATTCGGCCGTTAATGCAGTTGTTTGTTTAAAAAAAATCTAATGCTTTTCCTTTGGTATCCCTTCTAGCAACCTTTTGTCCATCTGCAATCAGTTTTTCAAACATATCTCTTCTTATTCTTTCTATTGCTTGGCTTCAGCTGCCAAGACAATTTGGTTGGTTCTCTGGAAGGAAACTAAGCGAGTGTGTCTGGATGAACACCATGATTCCTGCTAAAACGTATTATCTGGAGTTTGATTTTCCGAAGTTACTACGCTGTTTTCTTGGCCTCCATATGTTGAAACTATTCTGCCAATCAATTCAGTTTTATTTAAAATAAATCTAACTCTTTTCTTTTGGTATTCCTTCTAGCACTCATTTTACCTATTTGTTATCAGTTTTTTAAACAAAGTCATATCTCGTCTTATTCTTTCCATTGCTATTCTGCCAAATCAATTTGGTTAGTTCTCTGGAAGGAAACTATGGAGCTACCTCCATAGCGAGTATGTCTGAATTAAACCCATGATTCCTGCTAAAATGTATCATCTGGTGTTTGATCTTTTGAAGTTACCCCGATCTTTTCTTGGCCCCCATATGTTGAAACTATTCTGGAAACCAATTCAATTGTTTTATATTAAATAAATCTAACGCTTTTCGCTTGGTATCCCTTCTAGCACTCATTTACCCATCTGCTATTAGTGTTTTAAGCAAAGTCTTTATATAATATCTCTACCTCTCATTTCTATTGCATGGCCGCAGCTGCAATTCGGTTGAAAGAACACTAAGCAGAAACATCCATATCATTAGTCTGGATAAGCTCCATGATTTCTGCTAAAGAGTATCATCTGATGTTTGATCAACAATCATCATTTTATTCAGCGAGCGATTTCTTTATCATATCACTCTTCTTCTTCGGCTTTTTTTTCTTTCTTACGGCCTCATGTACCTTGACCACTCGGTCAGTTGTTTGTCTAAAAGAAATATAACACTTTTCTCTTGATATTCTTTCTAGTAATCCCTTTGTCCATCGGCTATCAGAATTTAAACAGAGCCTCTGTGTTGTATTTTATCTTATTTCTTCTATTGCATGTCCTCAGCTGCCAAGACTATTCAACCAATAAATTTGGTTGGCTGTCTAAAAGAAAACTGAGCTGAATTCCACCTAAGCGTTAGCCCATAATTATTTGTAAACAGTATCATATGTTCAAGAGTTTTTACCACCCCATTTTCATTCGTTACAATGGTTGAGGAACTGGGATTGCTTTATATTAAAGTTTGTTTATCTGTGACTTGTAAGATCGACGGTTGAAGGTAGGTCCCAGGACTACAGGAATATATCTAATAGACGGTTGACTAGCTGCACTGGTCAATCGAGACCCATAAGTATGCCACCAGTTAACTCCAGGAAGTAAACTTATTCGTGGAAGGAAAGCAAACGAGGACCTAATAGAAGGAAGGTTTCTTCAAGGTGAAAAGGATTTTAGAATTAAATTATCGTCTTTTAGTAAAACCCATTTTACCTGCTAAAATCTTTTTCGCTTAATTCAGCAGTACGCTGAAATCAGGCTAAGTTGACTGAAATAGAGGGAAGAGACAAAACTTCAGCAGCAATCAACATGATTGCGTTCCCTTAAATGGAATTTTTCATTCTTTTCGCCTTAGGTGAGTTGCTTTTTGATTTTTTATACGTGGCCATTTTGTAACCCCATGTGAATTGCTGCTCTTCCCACCTTTTCACTAAACTTGATAGTTAATAATAAACAAAGTCCCCCTAATATTTCTTATCGTTCTTGACAAAAGTGATTATAAGGAAAATTACTCAAACATATTCATTCCATAACGCAACCATTTTCGGATCGTTGCAATGCCTGAGGAACTTTAAGACAGAAAAATATTGGCGAACCTGGTACATGCAGCATCAGCTCGAGAAGCTTACGGAAAAGGCACCACCAATATCCAATAGCAATGGATCAAGCAAGAAAGTAGCATCAATGATGTTTAAATGAAGAAGCTCTATGGTTTGCATGTATTGCTTCAATTAGGTGTAATAACCCATCTTTCGTTAAAAATGGTAGCTATCAGAAATACCTCTTTATTTGTTCATCCTACCCATTAACAGGAGCTAAAGGAATTTTTTCTATGAAGCTAAAAAATTCACGAGGAGCAACGGAGTAGCAGTAACGATATCCGTTTGAGCATCGCATGTCCGGGGAGCATTTGTCGCTCGGTCCCACTTGAGCACGTCATGTCGCCGCCATAAGAAGATAACTCAGAATCTCTGTCGGAATTAATATTTCAGCGGGCCTGCTCCTGCTAAATTGTTCCCTGAACCGTTATTTTTGCCTTTTGAACGAGTTTCTTCGTCGCTGGTGGATACTCGCTTACGTGATGGCTTTACCGCTTTTCGGACTCTTATAACTTATTTTGTAATGAGGTAAATTTGGGTTTAGTTTGATTGGCTTTTGCTAATTCGGTAACAAGCCGGTTCAGCCAATCGAAACTAATTTTACTTCAAATCAAAAAGATGTTGGAACAAAACAGCTCCTCCATGCATGGGTACGTTAATGGTTTTTTTTTAGTTCTTGTTATTGTGGTCATTCTCTATCAATTTTAAATATAAAAAAAGCCTCTTGTCTTTCCTTAATAGAACTAAACTTGCCATTTCTCAGAGAAACAGCCACCCACCTTTAACTTTTTTCCCATACAAAATTTTGGTAAAGCGTTTCTGGACTAATTGTGTGTATAGCAACATTTTTCTTAATTTTATGAAGAATTGTATACAGTTTTCAGACAACATGCTGTGTATCAATGACATATTCTCGTTCTCCAGAAATAATACAGGTGTCGAAAACGAGAGCAGATTGAGAGGCGGCAAGTACTTTATTTACGGAATAATTAGTTGTTTCCAAATGTTGTGATACGCTGTATAAATATTTATACCCTATTTTGTAGTTTATATATTTTCCTGTTTTGATCTTATTAAAAGAATTTGTTTGTTTAATGGTTTGACTTTATTTTCTACTCGTTCATATTGCTTTTTCATACACAACAAAATTGTGAGATTTTCCTGTTTTAGCAATTAAATTAAGCAAAAAATTATATTTTCAAATTTTTCTTATCTGTCTGCGGCTTTCTTTTTATTTTTGCTTTAATCGATCCTTCATTCCTCTGAGCAAAATCCGTTTCTTTTCATTAATTTTTGTAACGCGTTTGTTAATAATTATTTCTTTTCTTATTTTTATTTTAATAATATTCTTTATTGGCTCCTGATATAACAATGAAAATTTGGTAATTTGAAGCTATTTTTGTCATAATAATCTATTACTATAAAAATATATATACAACCTAAATACTCTATAAAAGCAATCAATGTTTTTTCATTTCTGAAATATTGAGGAAGTTGTAAAAAATGTTGAATAAATTAATTAAATAACTGATAAACTCTAAAAACTAGAGATGTTTTAAAATTTTTACCACCTCTAGAAAATGTAGGTGCTGGCTTTCTTATATGGCATTTGATTTTTGAGTTATAACTATATTTTTGAAATAAGGATTTGGATTTTTAATTTAAGTTTTTCAGGTTTTCGAGTTTCACAGTAGGAATATATGGACATGATGGCGCTTCCAGGATCAAAATATTCCGGGCGCCGGGTGGCCCTGGGAGCCCTTCATTCCGCATTTCACAGACAGCAAAGACACCGAACCAATTTGAAATAGTTTTCTGCAACATAAGAGGCCTGAATACAAACATAAATTCGGTACACCAACATCTACAAGCAAATAGAACACACATACTAGCCCTTACAGAAACACAAAAGTTTATATTTTGCCCTCCGAGCGATAGAGCCTACCAAAGTTTTTTTTCAACACTAGCTACCACTTTTGACACAATACTGATCATTGATCAATCACCTCAATTCAGAAATAATCGTTCTGGGAGATTTCAATGCCCATAATACCAATTGGCTCAAACATCACAACAAGACCGACAACGAAAGTAGAGAAGCTGAAGCATATGCATGCCATCAGCTGCGGGCTTACTCAATTTGTGGACGACCCAAATCGAATCTCAGAGAGGGGCGAATTCGCCGCCCTCCTGGATCTTTTTCTAACCACCAATCCTGGCCAGTACACAATTACAGTTGGTCCGCCATTAGATACTTCCGACCACAAACTTATTACAACGGTTTGTGAATTGCCACTTCTACAGAAGAATCCACCATTGCCTCGAAAAATCTAGCATTAGAATTCTGCAAACTGGGATTATCTAAGGTAGTTCTACCTAGATTCCGCTCTCTGGAGCTGGCTTACCAGTTTCCTTAAGAACCGATCTTTGCACGTTGCAGTTGATGGTCACATCTCAGACACATTCACCATTAGCTCGAGCATGTCTCAGGGCGCAATACTTTCACCAACTCTGTTTCCCGTCGATATTAATGATCTGCTGATCGAAACGATTAATCCTGTTCGCAGTTTTGCAGATGACACTACCCTTGTCTCCCAATTTAGATCAGAAAAACCTTTAACAGCGACTGAGACCTATCACCGCAGACAGGAGCAGATTACAGCAATTAATCAAGACCTGGAGAAAGTTCAAACTTGGGGCAGAAATTTGGTCCAGTTCAATGCAGCAAAGATCCAAGCAGCCACGTTTACCAAAAGTGCCAATACGGCGGGCCCTAACATCATTATAGCAGGATCGACCATTTTATCCTCGTCAATCGGACTACTGGGTATCTCGGTCAACAGCAATATGTCCTGGAATGATCACGTTGCTAACATCGCAAAATCAGCCTCCCAGAAGCTTGGTGCGCTACTTCGCAACAAAAAACTGTATACACCGCAGGAGTTGCTCTTTCCCTACAAGCGCAACAAAGCACACCCTAAAGCTGCTGGATTCCATTCAGAAGAGAGCTGTGTGTCTCGTCGGCGACCCGGAGTTGACCCGGAATCGGGATACTCTGGAACACCACAGACATGTGGCCGAGATGTCCCTATTTTACAGATACTTTCATGGCAGATGCTCCCAGAATTTGGCCCGCCCCTGGCAACTCCTGTCAGACTGTCACGACAGACGGCAAGAGCGCACCAGTTCGTCATACAACTGGAGACACCTAGAACATCGCTTTACAAGAACTTCTTTGTCTGGCGCACTGCACATCTGTTCCCCCTAATTACAACCTACAACTATTCAAGGAACGTGTCAATAAACATCTTCGCACACACACCGCTCGTCGAGCGCCATAGGATCTCCCTTTAGTGTGTGTGCTAGTACTATAAAAAAAGTAGGTTTTAAATGTATGATGTAATAGTCACATATATTTGTCAACGTTTCCCTACAAAGAATCCGTCATTGTTTTTTCGTGCTCTTTTTCTCAATTATTATGAAAAGATGATAAAATTACTAATTACTAATACCTGTTTAAAACAGGAATTATTTTTTTCATGGCTTTCTTCTTATTTTTGTATTTGTCGATCCTTCCCTTCCTCTGAATAAAACCAGCTTCATTTAATTAAATTGTTCTTTTTATTTTTATTTTAATAATATTCTTCTTTCGACTCTGATAAAAGAATTACTGTCTGGTAATTTGAAACTATTTTTGAAATCCTTGTTCCTGCTGCTTGTCATAATCTAATACTAAAAATATATACAATGTAAATACTCTATAAAAGCAATCCCTCCAAACCAATAGTAACATAACAACTACTGAATATTTTTTCATTTCTGAGGTATTGAAGAAAATATAAAAATTGTCGAAAGTTAATTTCTGAATAACTTTTATCTCATCTAGAAAATGCAGGTGCTGGCTTTCTTATATGGTATTTAACTTTTGAGTTATAAATATGGATTTGGATTTTTAGTTCAACTTTTTGAATATGTTCTGTCCCTAAATTTCCTCTCACTTTTTTTTGAAAATATGATAAAATTACTAATAACTAATCCCTGTTTTAAATATAGGATTCATCCAAAAATGCACTTGATTCTAATTTCTAATAAACAATGTAATACCAAAAATAAAATAAAACAAGCATTAACACCAAATCCACTAGATAAGGTAAGTCCGGCATAGTTCGACCAGTTTGTACCTAAATGTCAAAATATCCACTTTTTATTAAAATAGAGATTTTTTGACAAATTTATAGGCTGGTTGAACTGGAAAAAATAAAGCTAAAGCAAATAATTTTTTTTACAAAAAATAAACAATCTAATAGTCAGTCTCACATTTACAGTCGGGGCTTCCACCTAAAGTAAGTCTGTGTAACCCAGGGTTTTCCTACTGTCCCTTTTAAAACTTGCAATAGAAAACTACTATCAAAAAGAAGTATAATTCTATCGTCTTCCCAATTTACGTTTCAAGACCTAATTCTTAAATTATTAAGCCATTTTTCGACTGAAGCTTCTGTCCGTTTCTGCTTTTTATTACTTTTTATTTACTCAGGGTAATATTCGTCAATATAGCCTCATGGTCAGATAAACCGAAGCAAAACCTACCATCTCGAAGAATATAATTAAAATTTGCCATTATACGTCGTGGTCAAAGAAGGAACATCCGAAACCTATATGAGCAAGAACTAATAATTTGGAACTCTTTAACAACCTCAACTACCTCCAGGATTTCCGTGTTCTCCCATTCTCATTCTGTAGGATTTCCGCCTTCCCCCCCACTCTAATTCTCAACCACCCCCACGATTTCTGCCTTCTGTCCATTCTCACTCTCATCCATCCCTCTTCCCAATCGCAACCTCAACCATCTAGGGCTGGCAAATTTTAAGTACGTCCATCACTTTGACGAGAATGATACAAATTTAGGAGTGGAACTTGCTTTAGAGACTATAAAACTTCTGTTTAGTTCATGTTACTCCCTTGCCATTATCTTACCTTTTACTAAGCTGATGTGTTACTATTTGGCGCTTTGGGTTGTCTTAAATGGGGATGTCACTGTTTCACAGCAGGTGCTTCTTGTTCTTTTATACGTCGTTAATCCGCGTGGATTGCTGCTGGGGCTAGCGGACTGCTCAATTAAGCGAAAGAGCCCTTAACAGGTAAAATATTGACTTTTACTTTTGCATTTTTTGACTATAAATTTTTCCTTAGGTTTCAAGCAAAAGGCGTGAGTGTATCGAGTTTATTCAAGAGTTTTTTCACTTTCAAGAAGCCTTCCTTCTATTGAGGGAGTCTTCGTATTTTTTCCCTCCACGAAGAAATTTACTTCCTGGAGTTAACTGGTGACGTACGATGTACCTATGGGTCTCGATTGATCAGCTTATCCCATCAACTATCTACTGACAGTATTTTTCTGCTTCTGGGACCTACCATCAACTGCCTATCCTACCTCGATATATATTTTTTAATTTAATCTAAAACAATTTAATATAGCTGAATAGGCTTAATTTGAAGCTGGGCTCCTCAGCCATTGTAACGATCCGAAAATGGTGGTATTATTGAATAAATACTTTTGAGCGATTTTTCTCACATGTATCGAGGTACCAAGTGGACTTGCTTTAGGGAGGATAAAAATTCTACTTAGTCCATGTTATATCCTTAACGTTTAGTGAATTTAACCTTATTTCCTATATATAAATAGTAGGTGTCAAGGTTATATTCTAGACGAAAAAAAAAGATCACTAGTGAATTGCAAAACAGACAGCAAAACAGACAACAAAAACAGCAAACATTTTGCTGTTTTTTCCTGTATGTTTTGCTGTTTTACTATCTGCTTTGTTGTCTGTTTTGCTGTTTTACTGTCTGTTTTGCTGTGTACTAGGGATCACTAGTGATCTTTTTTTTAGGTCTAGATCATAAACTTTACACCTACTATACATATCTAATTATCTTTTAATTATAGCATAACTCTTATAGATATTGCTTAAAACCTTCCCTTCCCAACTCAGTAAAATTATAACCGTATGTTTGCCCGCATTTTTAATGCCATACCGAGCATAATAGAGGATGAGGTGCAATAAAACATGAGAACATTAATCCCAGTAGCAGGAAATCAAATTCGCTTCCTGTTAAAAATAAGATATCTTAATGAAAACCTGAGCGGCAAGACAATGGCGGCAGGAGGGCGATCCACGTAGACTATATCTTTATTTACAACGGGCCCCGCCACGCCGCAGGAATATAAAACAGTCTTCTTGATTGAGCAACTTGATTTTTAACCAGCGGATTGAAAATCGTATACGCTACCCGGCAGCAGGAGAGATTTCGCTCGAGTAAAATTTAGAATTTGCACGAATTGCTGCTGGATTTTTAACGAGCACCGAGAAAATTTATAGACCTGGCTGGATTTTCTCTCGGATAAAGCTTTTACGGTCTTTTATTTAGACGGTTTTCTTTAAACTACGGCCGGAGAGGGCTCGCCATGATTTGTATGGTTCAGGGGAGATAGGTTTATGCAACGTTGAAATGTTCTTCAAAAGTCAAAAATGCTTATTAAAAGTTAAAGTTGAAATATTCTCTAGACTAGTATGGCTTCGATGAGTAGGGCTTACACGTGGGTCACTAACCATGGGTCACACATGTATGAAACCTGCAGGAAGGCAGGGAGACCAAGGTTTCGTAATATTAGAGTTTCCTTCTTGGCTAGCCTATACTAGACGATTTCAATTTGAAACGTGTATCATCTTTCACATAAGCACAAACTTAACCTTCGGTATACACACTGAGGTGCAGTATATACATACAATTTTTAATTTAAATTAAAATTTTAAAAGTTTTATTTTTTATAAAGGTGGTGAGTAGATAGGCAGGCAGAGTTCTGCGGCAATTTCGCCCACTTTCCCATGTAAATCTCCATAAGAAAATATAAGGCCCATTCTGATTTTCAAGATCACCGAAGCGACGGACGCAGACGCCCCGATCTCAGTATCGACGCAACCGAAGTAGGCAATCGTATATTTAAGGGCGTGGCACTTTGCGCCCGGATTTTGGTAGCATCATAAATTCCTGGCCATGACATCACCGCCAAAGACTAGGCCACTTAGGCTTTATCATTTTAAGGGTTTTGGTTAATGTAGAATATCTTCATGGACTTATATCAGTTTTCGCTTACTGATGATCATCCTCAGTGTTTCACAATTTTCAAGACATTTCTTGATCTTGCCTTGATCTTGACTTGAATTCAAGAAATTTTCAAGTCAAGAAATCAAGAAATTCTTGAGATCAATACTTTTAATATGAATAAAAAACACCTATAAAACATACAAATTTATTAATCACAAATAAAAATATATACTTATATATGAAATGAATCTTATGGTAAAAAACGAAGCAATATTCATTTTATAACTCAAAATAAAAAAATCAAAATGAAGTTAGAAATGCAAGAAACAAAACAAATAATAATAATAATAATAATACTTGCACGTATCCATATTCAAGTTGGATACGTCGGGATTTAAAAGCCATGAATTTAAACGCATTACACTTCTTGTAGAAGATTCATTAAGTCTGTTTCTAGTCTTGGTGACTCTTGAACCAGCCTTGGAAAATCATCCCTCGGATGGTACAGAGCAGGAATAGTAAAGAAGTCCTTTGCCATTTTTGACAAGTTAGGATAAACATTGGCATGTTTTTCAACAGTTCAACATTTCACACGTAGAATTTCAACGAGTACATATATCGACTACTGGCATCTTCATAGCCAAAGTGACAGTTTCACAGAACGTCTTAAATTTCAATTGCAACTGTTCAGATTTTCTTATTTTTTTGCTATAGATCAAATTTTTCTTACAGGAGAATCTTTTTGCTCGTTTTTTTTATTTTCTGAATCTTCACCGTCTCTTCTATATTTTGCTTCCGCTAGACGCGTTATCAGCTGATGGACAGCACGGTTCATATCTTATTGGTCCACTGTGGTGTTGTGATTCGTGCCGATTAAACCAACGTCAAACTATCACCGACGCACGCGCCGCGTCTTCTCAAGCAATTTCAAGAAACCTTAAATTCAAGTCAAGACTTTTACTTTCAGGAAACCGTCGAGTCAAGACATGTTTAATTGCTTGGTCTTGAATTTCAAGTCAGGGCAAGAAACTACGTTCAAGTCAAGATTTCTCAACCCTAACTGACAGGCAGATAGCTTTATAGACAGTTTTTAGGTAGATAAAAAAACTTTATAGGCAGCTAAGACAGCTTTTAGACAGACATTCCGTTCATAGACATCTAAGACAGGTTAGACAGACATCTTTATAGACAGCATTTTAGACGGCTAAGACAGCTTTTTAGACAGAAAGACAACTTTATGGGCAGCTAAGACAGCTTTTAAGACAGACAAACGGCTTTATAGACAGCGTAGACAGCTTTATAGACAGACAGACATCTTTATAAACAGCTAAAACAGATTTTTAGACAAACAGACAGACACCTAGTTTAAATGCAACTTTTTAGACAGACAGACAATTTTATTGACATCTTAGACAGCTATATAGACAGACAGCTATAAAGGCAGCTTTATTGACAGCTTTTTAGACAGACATATAGATTTATAGACACCGACCGAAACCCTTAAAATGATAAAGCCTAAGTGGCCTAGTCCTTGGCGGTGACGTCATGGCCAGGAATTTATAATGCGACCAAAATCCGGGGTTAGGATGAGGCGCGAAGTGTCACGCCCTTAAATATGCGATTGCCCAGTTCGGTTGCGTCGATCCTGAGATCGAGGCGTCCGTCGCGTCGGTGACCTTAAAAATCAGAATGGACCTTAGATTTTCTTATGGAGATTTACATGAGAAGTGGGCAAAATTACCGCAGAACTCTGCTTGCCTATCTACTGTGGTATTTCTGAAAACTATTGTCTATGCTATCGTTAAGTGTATTTATTTATGAGAAATAGGAAACGGTACTCGATGATGTTAATAATTTACTAGGAGAGTACTGAGTAAATCAAAATGAGCTACAAGTATCAAAAAATAAAGAAAAGTTAACTTATACACATATAAATGAGCAGGCCAAATAAAGCCATAACTCCTACACCAATTGAGGAGATAGATGCTCATAAATTCCATCGAAAATAAAATATCAATTTATATATTTAGAACAATGAAATTTCAAAACGCGGCTGGTTCTAATTTTAGATGAAACCGGCGTTTCTTCCAATTTATTTACGACCGCCTCGAAGAAAATCCACTTCTATCTCGCCAAAGGAAAGTTTTAAAGTTGCGACACCTAATCTGTAATCCGGGGATTACCGACTTCTTAATTTCAGCGCGCGTGTTAAGACGGGGCCGGGGCATTAAGATTAAATTGATCGAATTATGTAAAGCGCCCGCTTTGTCATGTCGACGAGGTAATTTCATACTCCCCGAGTGCCTGCCCGGAAAGCTCCGGTTTCACCGGATACTACGCCAAAAAGCTGAAAGCTCCGAAATCAGGAGCGACGCGAGCTCGGCCCCCCTCAAATGAAAGCTGACAACAAAAACAAAGCTCGCTCTCTGAAAGGTAGATATGATTGTTGCGACCGAATTGGTACTTTAGCAATGATTTATTATCTCTATAGTTTTAGTTCCTTGTTTGAATTTCGGATTCAGAACGGTAAGCAAAAAGATAGTTTACTGTCAGCTAAGCCTTTATCATTGAGAAGTGTGTTAAAGCTCAGTATCAGTACCAATACATATAAATAAACCCATTACCCCACGATGAATTTTGATTATCTACTACGTTTCGGCAATATCGGCAGTGGTGGTAAGTACCACTTTTAGCAGCCACAATATTCGCAATATCAATAGAGTTTGATTGGTGAAGAAGATTTCAGGACGTTACATGCTTTGATAGAACCTTAAATCACTCAAACTATTAACTTCATATATTCTCATGAGTTTTAATAGCAACACGTGAGTAGATAGGCTATGAGCCTCCGACCGCGATTTCGGCCACAAAATCGCCATAAGAAAATCGTAGATTTACATTTCAAAGTTACCGATGCCCAGATCTCAAGATCAACATCGTCGAAGGGCGTGGCATCACGCACTTCAATTTTGTACAACCACAGATCTTCCATCCTTATGGCCTTATGGCATCTGTCAAGATTTCATCCACTTGGGCTTAAATCATTTTGAAGGTTTCGGTTAATGTAGAACACCTTCATAGATTTAATCCAAATAACCGAAATATAGACTATATCCATGAAGATGCTCTATATAATCGAAACCTTTAAAATTATATTGCCCAAGTTGACGAAATCTTGACAGATGATGTCTGGGCTGAGATTTGCAGGTTACCACCCACGTTGTTGTGACTGGACCTACGATTTTCTTATGGAGATTTATATGGGAAAGTGGCCGAAATTGCTGATTTATATACTTCAAGTCAATGAAACATGTTTTTAAAAATCCTTCTTCTAGGCCTGAATTCATATTCGTGAGCAATGTACAGTTCGGGCCGAAAACAAATATAAACAAGAAAAACACCATTAATCATCTAATACAATTTTATTTGCCAGAAGAATAACATTTGTACAGTGAATGTTTGAAAATGAGTGAACAAAATGTTGCCAAAATATTATCATGAATACGTCTGTGATATGTATATTTGGTAAAGGGACTCTCTTAATATTGCACATTCTTAATTGCACAGACAATTCTTACTTCACTTACGTTTAATATACATTATAATACAGAGAGAATTAGATAGAGAGAGATTTATAAACATTAATAAAACTTTTGTACAAAATTATAAAAAAATCTAACAAGTGCCTTGATGCATTGAAATCAATCGAGGTCGACTTAATTCTTTGGTTTGTCTAGTCATACTTTCGGTAGGCAATACAATATTTACACGGTCCTAGGATATAATACACGAAGTGCCTAAAAACTCCATATTCCAATATATGGCATCTAAAATCACAGATATACGTTAAATTGGTAACATTACATTAAAATTACGTGCGTACTTCGGTGGTTGGTTTGTCAGTTCTAAAATGAAGATCTAGGGTCTCTAGTTTATTTGAAATGCTTCTCGAAAGACTCGCTAAAGAACAGAATGCATCAATTTGAGCATGGTCCAATGATCAATGGGACTCGTATATTTCTGCTAGGCTGGACTCGAAGGCTGTATGTTTAAAAATATCAAACTATACTGTTTGCTGTCAAGAACCATGACGTTTTAGTAATTAAAATCTGTTAATTAAAGAGTTCAAGCTATATTAGACTGATTTCGGTTAAGAGTTTTCTCATATTTTATTATTAAACGAATTTGTTTCTTTTCAAAAGTTCAATCCCATTTTAAATTTAAATTTTCATGTGTTTCAAAGATCTGGGCTGAAATATATATATATTTTCTCCTATATTTCAATTGATTTATTAGATTTTATGTATTTCTGCAATGTTATATTAATAACCAAAGTCGGGATTTCTAAGATAAATTTAATCCAATGTTCATAAATTTAGCCGCGCTATTTTGGATTTTTCAAAAAAATTAAGTTGTGCCCGCAATGTATTTTCAAAAATATCGAATATTCTCGGAGATATAACAACTCGTTTTTTGTTAAAAAGGTAGTCCAGCCATATTTTTCTAAAAATTGTGTCAAAATTAACATAGAATCCAAGTTAAAGTAAAAAAATCTATTCAATGATACGACCCACTTCTTTGATTAATTTGGATTAGTTTCAGTTTGCTTCTGTTGGTTTTGCCCCCGGAGCGAGCAAAGCGAGCGGACGTCAATGCATGAAGTAAATAATTTTTAATGAAATTGAATTCATGTGTTTTTAGAAGTTATACACTTTTTTGCAAATAAAAATAAAAAATATGGCGGGGCACATGAGTTGCTATATCTCCAGGCATTTTCAACATTTTCGAAAAAATTTGTGAAATCCAAATGGCTAGGCTAGTTTTATGGATATACAATCTGCGGTATTCTTAACGATGCAATCGAACTTCTTCTGATATATGCATTGTAATTGTTTGAACTATAACTATAAGTAAAACTACACAGGTCTGCAAAAATTTCAAAATAACCGTTTCAAACAAAAAAATTAAAAAAAAGATAATTTAAATTTTATAATAATATCGATAGTAGCTACAAGTATTCATAAGAAGACTTTAAGGAAGAACACTACTGAAGAGCTGTAATGATTTGAACTATAAATGTAAAATATGAACCGTAATTTCAAATGCTGCAAAAACAAGGATTTTTCAAATTTCTGCTGTGTTTATTGCAAATCAATTTTCCATCCTAGTTGCTTAGAACGAATCTCTGAAGCTTTAAAGCTGGGAGGTTATAAAGTTTTATGCTCGTCAAAATGCCAGGAATATTTTAATGAGGAGGAAAACTCTAAAAAGGCATATCAGTTAAAAATTGCTGACCTACGTAAAGAAATTAAGGACAAAGACAGGCATGTAGAGAGATTAAGAAGAAACAGTGTACTTTTTGAGAACGAAGCTTCCGAGGCAGAGAAAACCTCCCCTCCTCTCTTGGGTTTCTTAATTTACAAAATGAGGAAAGTTTCCAAGGATCTACCTTGGAAACTGAAAAGCTTGAATTTATGGACAAACTAAATGAATTAAATTCCTTAAACAAAAACCTTATTATCAACCATTGAAAGTGAAAATGCCACATATAAATTTAATGTAGGTTCATTGCAGAACGATATTGCAGCTCTAACAACCATTAATAAAGAAATGCTTTGTTCTATCAGAGTTTTTGAAGCTGAAAAAGAACACCATCTGTTGGAGATTGATCGCCTGAGGAATAACCAAATTGTTGTTACATCTGAGAACAAACATAGCCGTTGCAATTGACAATCATCCGAAACTGCTCCTTGTCTCTGGGTCTATCAACAGGGTTTTCCAAAAGCACCTTCACGCACAATTTGGCGATGTGTTCAACGTCCAATGCTTTCTTAAGCCTGGGTGTACAAGTTTGGAGCTTACCAGGACAGCTTCATCACTGGCGCAGGACTTTACTTGTAGAGATTTTGTTATTCTGTAGTTGAACGGAGTTTGTCCTCCAGCATATGTCTTAAATAATTTTATTATTCCCTGTAAACACACTAACCATTTAGTTATGACTAGCCCTTACATGGGCTTTGATTTTAATTTTAATTTTAATTTTTTATATAATAGCAATTTGTCACTTTTTAAGGCTTTTCATTACAACAATGTAGATCTTTACAAAATATTTGAATGCAATCATGCACGCAATTTTGGCTATGACCTGGCTAAGTTGTTGTATTCACATGTTGTAAACAAATAGCCTAAATTTGCTTTGGATGTTGATTCTGCTGCGAAGAACTCTGTTAGTGACGAATGTGCTTTTTTACAGTAGGAGTTCCTTCTGGTCTGTTTTCTGCCTTCCTGCTAAATGCGCAGTCTCTCCGTAATAAATGTGACGATCTATATATTATTTTAGAAGAGTTGAATTTTTTCAATAATTTTTATTGTTCGGTTGCTGACGTATTATCTTCTCAGCTCGATCCTGGTATAAATCCCCTGGAATACCTATTGGGCAAGAGGGTCCCAAATTCTTTCTTTTTGGCAACAGTAAGTGTCTCTGAGGTTGTAGACACTCTTAGGCTTTTCAAGAGTAAGAATTCTGTTGGCTTTGATGATATTTCTGTTAAGATTTTACTTCATCTCAATGATGCTGGGCTGCAAGCACTTGCGGTAGTCATAAATGTCTCTTTTGAGAGGGGTGAGTTTCCCAGTATTCTTAAACAAGCTATGGTTCTACCTCTGTACAAGGGAGGTGACTCTAATTCTCCAGAAAACTTTCGTCCTATCTCTCTTCTGCCTTCTCTTGGTAAGCTAACAGAAAGACTCGTTAAAAAAAGAATGCTTTCATTTCTCACTGCAAATAAAATCCTATCCAGTTCTCAATTTGGCTTCCAGAGTGGAAAATCAACTTCGGATGCTATTTTCTCTCTTCTTGAAGACATTTATTTAAGTACAAATGAGAATCTACTTTCAGCAGCAATATTTTGCGACTTGTCGAAGGCATTCGACTGTGTCGATCATCATCGGTTGCTCCAGAAGCTGGAGGTTTATGGATTTAGGGGTATAACTCTCAATTGGTTTAAATCCTACTTGCATGGCCGCAGGCAGTCAGTGTCACATCAAGGCAGGGTCTCTAACTCAATGCCAATAAATTGTGGAGTGCCCCAGGGCTCCGTTCTTGGCCCTATCCTCTTTTTGATCTATATCAATGATCTTGCCTCCATTCTAATCAAGGGAATTGTTAGGCTCTTTGCGGATGACACTTCTATTGTTTGGCGTGCGAGTGATGTTGGGGTTTTGGAGAGAATGATCAATGCTGATTTAGTTCGCATAAGAACCTGGTGTAATAGCAACAATTTATTATTTAACACACCAAAGACTAACATGTTGAGCTTCAAGTGTTCTCTGGCTAATATTTCATTGGACGGTGACCAAATACTTCCTGCTGCTGCTGCCAAATTCTTGGGGGTGACACTGGATGAGAGTTTGAAGTTTGAGGAGCACATCAGGGCTCTTTCAGTTGGGCTATCCTCTGGTTGTTATGCCTTGAGAGTGTTTTCTCACCACCTGGAGCCACCCGTCTTGAGATCGGCTTATTTTTCTCTAATAGAGGCACGCGTTACTTACGGTATAGCTTTCTGGGGATGTTGCACTGCTGCCAGCTTCTCTTCAATTTTTATCTTGCAGAAACGAGCTCTTAGGTTTATGTTTAATATTTCATTTCGGCATTCTTGTAAACCTATTTTTATTTCACAAAAGATCTTGACTGTTCCATGTTTGTATTTGCTAGAGAGTGTTTGTCTAGTTTACAAGAAGTATTTCAACTCTTTGGATCCTGTCCGACCATATCACACTAGGCAAGTGAATGTTATTCCTTTATTGATTCCCTGAAGTGCTCTGGTTATGAAGTCCTTTGACTACTTTGCTAAAAAAGCCTTTAATCACCTTCCCCTAAATATTAGATCCTCTGATTCTTACAGGGTGGTTAGAGGGAGGGTAAAGGAATTACTTTTGAGAAAGGCTTACTATGATGTTGCCGAATTCCTTGATGATTCCCTGTAAAACGGGCGCGTGTTGTTTATGTCTATTTCATCTTTTATTTTTATTTGTATATGTAAATTTTATTAACAAGGTGTCCGTTGTTGGACTATTTATACCTATTTTCTATTTTTTATGTTCCTTGTACTTGGTACTGTATTTGTATAATTTACTTATTTGATCCTTATCAAACTTTTTTGTACCTATCTGAAAAAATTTTATGGTTAGTTTTGTAAATGAGATTTTTATCTTTTTATAATAAAGCTTTTTTTGACTTTGACTTTGAGTTTGAAAACTAGACGGTTCTGCAAACAATTCAAAATAACCGTTCAAAACAAGGTGGTTAAGTCGAAACTTTAAAAAATTGATTTACATTTTATAATAACATTGAAAATAGTTGCATGTATTTACAAGAAGGCTTTAAGGAAGAGCACTACTGAAGAGCTGTAATTGTTTAAACTATAAATGTTTAAATGAAAGTAAACGGCTCTGCAAAAATTTCAAAGTAGCTGTTTCAAACAAGGCGGTTAAACTGAAACTTTAAAAAATTGATTTAAATTTTATAATAGCATTGAAAATAGTTGTATGTATTTACAAGAAGGCTTTAAGGAAGAACGTTACTGAAGAGCTGTAATGGTTTGAACTATTAATGTATAAATAAAACTGGACGGTTCTGCAAAAATTTCAAAATAACTGCTCCTAACAACTTTAAAAAAGTAATTTAAATTTTATAATATTATTGAAAGTAGCTACATATATTTACAAGAAGGCTTTAAGAAAGACTATTACTGAAGAGATGTAATGGTTTGAACTATAAATGTATCAATAAAACTAGATGGTTCTGAAAACATTTCAAAATAACCGTTCCAAACAAGGTGGTTAAGTTCAATTTTAAAAAAAGTAATTTAAATTTTATAATAATATTGAAAGTAACTACATGTATTTACAAGAAGGCTTTAAGGAAGAACGTTACCGAAGAGCTGTAATGATATGAACTATAAATTTATAAATAAAATTAGATGGTTCTGTACAAATTTCAAAATAACCGTTCCATATAAGGTGTAAAGTTGGACCGAAAAAAAATATTTAAATTTTATAATAGTATTGCAATTGGCTACTGTATTTACAAGCATACTTTAAGGAGGAACGTTACTGAGGAGCTGTAATGATTTGGACTATAAATGTATAAATAAAACTGGACGGTTCTGCAAAAAAATCAAAATAACCGTCCCAAAGGACGTGGTTAAGTTGAAACTGTAAAAATAATTTAAATTTTATAATAATATTGAAAGCAGTTACATGTATTTACAAGGCCTTAAAGATGGACGTTAATGAAGGGGTGCTTTTATGAGATTCGATACTAATCTTATAAATAAGCGTGATTCAATTAAAACATCATGAGCATTGAAATAATAAAGGAATTCTTTTAAACATTAGTATATTTTTATAACGAGCATTTAAAGCATGTATAACTTTATTCTTCAAATTTTTTTCTATGACAACGATTGTCAATTCAATTGCAACCATAGTAATTAATCTAGGAATAAAGTTATTCGGGTTTTGAGAAACTGGCACTTAATGATGGCTATTAAGACACAAGTATGAGACTTACAGGCCGAGCCGTAGGCGAGTGTCGTAATGAATGCGAGTGTCTTAATTGCCTTTAAATAGGAATTGCATGCACTATTTTTAATGATAACTAAATATTTTACTAAGTAAATAGTAACTATAAGCTTTTCAAACTTGATAAGGTTTAATCTTTGATATGGACCCAATATTGCTGTGATGCTGCATTTTGATCGGTATCTTAATGAATCTCATTAAAGCACAGGACCAGAAAATTATATATTATGCAATGAACATGTAATGATAACTATTAAAACACGACTATGACTAATACGACCAGAGCCGTAGGCGAGTGTTGTAATGAATGTGAGTGTCTTAATAGCCATTAAATATGAGTTGCAGACACTGTTTTTCTACAATCAGTTGTAATAATGAAAAATAGGTACTTCAGATATCAAAATTTAATACGTAAATTGTAACCATGAACTTTCAAAATTCATAAATTTTAAATGTCATGGTCATGGCAATCCTTGATATAGACCGAATATTGCTGCAATGTTTTATTAGTTATAAACCCTTATTTTAATGAATTTTATTAAAATACCTTGTCTAATAAATGAACTAAAGTAAAATAGTAGAAAATTAGTATATTATGCAATGCCCATTTAGTGATAACTACTAAAACACGACTATGAGTATTATGAACCGATAGGTAGGCGAGTGTCGTAATGAATTCGAGTGTCTTAACAGCCATTAATTGTGAGTTGCGTACACTGTTTTCTCTACTACCAGTTATAATAATGAAAAATAAGCAAAAAGTATTACGTAAATAGTAACCATGAACTGTCAATAATCATAAATTTTAAATGTCATGGCCATGACAATCTTGTATTTTTCTGGGTTATAAGCCCATATCGTAATCAAATATTTGTATCTTAATGAATTTCATTAAATTACAGGCGGTGGATGCCTAATATATCAATTAAAGCATAGGAGTAGAAAATTAGTATATTAGGCAATGAACATGCAATGATAGCTATTAAAACGCAACTATAAATATTACGACTCGAGCCGTAAGTGTGTGTCGTAATGAATCCTAGTGACTTGTCGATTTGCATAAACTGTTTTTTCCATAACCAGTTATAATAATGAAATTTTAATAAATAAATAGTAACTATGAACTGTCAAAATTCATAAATTTTAAATGTCATGGCCATGGCAATCTTTGATAGAAACCGAATATGTTGTATTTTTCTTGGTTATAAGTCCATATCGTAATGAAATATTTGTATCTTAATGAATTTCATTAAAATACAGGAGGTGCGTGGATGCCTAATATATCAATTAAAGTATAGAAGTGGAATATTAGTATATCAGGCAATGAACATTCAATGATAGCTATTAAAATGCAACTATGAATATTACGACTCGAGCCGTAAGTGTGTGTCGTAATGAATCCGAGTGACATGTTGACTTGCATAAACTGTTTTTCCATAACGATTTATAATAATGATATTTTAATAAGTAAATAGTAACTATGAACTGTCAAAATTCGATCGAATATTGCTGTGAAGTTGCATTTGATTCGTTATAAGCTCGTACCTTAATGAATAATTGGTATCTTAATGAATCTCATTAAAGTCCAGATAGTAAATATCTAATAAATCAATTATTAATATATTAGAGTCGTCATTTTCCAATATTTTATAAATAATTCAATTAAGTTAGGTTATAAACTGAATTTTAAATAAACTAAGGCTAAAATTGGAATAATTTTTTTTAGAATAAGGAAAGGAACTTCACTATTCGAGAAAGACATTTTTGAACATTTTTGCTACTAAAAAAAAAATACATATAATCAAGACCGTTCCAGTATATTCAAAACTTTGATTCGATACGAGAAGTAAGCCCTGATAAACTGCTGAACAACTTACGGGAACCAAGCGAATTTTTAAGTTAACTTTGGAGTAAAATATTTTTGTTGATCTGCGGTCTGTAGAATTTAAAAGAGAATTTAAGTCTGAACGCGCTCGTTTCGTTGTTTTATGAATTATTGTGTATTTTTAACTAAAATATCTAACTACTGAGCTTCCTCAAAAATATATATATTTTTAAATGCCATTTTTAGTATCTTGTTGAAAAAATAAATTCTCAAACTTTTGGAATCCCTTTTCCTGAAAATTCAATTTTTTTCCTAAAACCCTGTAAATTTCAGGATTTTGTGTTAGTAGAACTTGCTAATTATGTTTTTATTTTTAGCGATTTGCTGTATCTTTTTAATTTAGTTTTTGGTGTTATTGTTTCACCAAAATAAGATTAAAGACAGTATGCAAATAGAGATTATGTATTTTTTATTTTCAAAACGGAGTGTTAATTTTTTTTATTAAAAAAACTCAAGCTAAACAGAACAAGAAAATGAACACTGAACTAAAAATGATCTGGGATCGTATATCTTGAAAACCATGCATTTCTGTTTGCTTATAAAAATACTTTTAATTTAATTTCGTTTATTTCAGTGAAACAATAACAGTGAGAACTAAATTTAAAAAATCTGCAAATTAAGCCTGCTGAATATGGGTACGCCACTGGTCACTACAAAAGTAAAGAAATAAAAATATACTCGTTACACAGGAGGTGTTATTACCGCTTAATAAAATCTTCTCTTAAAAAATATAGTAACACAAAAAAAACCTGAAATTTAAGTCATTTTAGAACGAAAAAGGATATTAACAAGAGATTAAAAACCCATTTAAAAAAATCTTTTAGTGAAAAACCAATACCTGAAAATTAAGATATTTCTAGCCAAAAAAGTCCGACCAAAATTTGCAGTAAATATATACCAACTTTATTGTTTTAAATAGAAAACCCTGTTTCGTACAGAGTTTTGAAATCAATAATTGCACCTTAAAAAATGAATTATTTGTGATATATTTATTAATGAAAATAGACTTTTTGCATATTTCAAGGCATAAAAACGTGTAACCGAGCAAAATATATACTATCTACCAACTTTAGTCTGTGAAGCTAATTAATTAATTTCTAGTACAACTAGACGGATCTGATGAAACAGAAAGTTTATTTTAAGTTATAAAGTTTTCACTAGAAAAAGTAAAAAAAAATCAATTTTCCAAACTTTGAGGAGAATTCAAGTACTCATTAATTACAGAAAGTTTTTTTATTTAAGATAACGACAGTGGTATTGATCACGTTATAAGCGAATATCGTCGCAATTTTTTTTTCAAAAAAGTCTCAAGTTCCATAAAGTTTTACAGTCGAGAAAAGCATTGCAATTCTTTGCGATTTTGAATCTACTATATTTTTATGGATTTTTTCAGCAAGCTTATATCAGCAACCTGTTCATCAATAAAGAGTAGGACATGATATTCGAAATCAAATAGGAAGCCTAGAGATAATTAATTATATCAGCGTTAGACGACATTTTCTACAAACCAACCACCTACCATCCGCACTCTATACCTAATTTGTCCAACAAGCGTTCGAAAACCTCGACCTCATCGCCTCCATGCCTCCCAACCCAGAATTTTGAACTAACAATCCCTGATCCTGCCCCAATATCCCCATCTGAGGTCTAAAGAACACCTTGGCGGTTTCTAGGCCGCCGCTTTGTACGTGATTTCTATCACTAGTCACCGGAAGTCGCGTTGTTGTACAATTCGTCGCACTGATCGAATGTTCTCCTGGCGCGCTACTTCCGGCGGTCTGACACTATGTGACTATCGGCCTGAGCTCGGTGTGCTGAGTCTCCTTGTGACGTCTCAGATCGACTTTGCGTTGAAACGCGCGGCCGCACAAGTCGCAAGCGAACGGCTTAAATCCGGTGTGTTTTCTGGAATGCGTTATCAGGTTGCTGGATTGGCTGAAAGCTTTGCCGCAGACGGTGCATTTATGTGGCTTTTCACCTGGAACAAAAAAAATCATTAGATACATATGAACAACATTTTTTAGACTTACTTTTGAGTAATTATAGTAAAAACTGAGTCCGAGTAAATTTCATTTCAAATTATCAATACTAAAGTAAAGCTCCCGTATCTGAGAAACATTTGAATACAGCTGTCTCTACAAATTTTCATAAAAATAATTATAATTAGTTTTCCTATCTATAACGAGGTATCAAAGAATTACACACTAAATGGGCTTCTAATATATAAACTAAATAATTTACTTCATAAGGAAACTTTAAAGCTGTAAATATCATTGTTACCAATAATCGAACTAGAATTGTAAGGTATTATAATTTACCATAAAAACGGAGCTATCAAGAAAGGATCAGCAATGAGGTCAAAAACTTTTCTCAAATATTTCAAAAATTCAAACCAAAGTCTTAATGCGCGCAGAAAAAAATAGGTACCTAAATGATTTAAAATTTCATAATTCCTCCGTATACGATCGACAGTTCTTGAAGACCGCTATACGACTTACGTTATCGATTGCTATCAGTTTGTGGCGGCCGTGATTCGCCCCGAATGGCCCCGCCCGCGCCCTCGCATCTCCATGGAAACGCGAGACGAAACGGACTTACGGCCGACGAATGCGTCAGACGGAGACCGCAATACGCCGAAACTAATGAGAAAAAAGATGAACCGAGTGGAATGAACGACTAGTCTGGAGAATGATTGAGGTGACGTGTTAAGGGTTAAAGGTCGAGGTTTATTGGGTTTTGATTTTCTCGAGCTTTCGAGATTTTAAATGAAGGATTGATCTGCGAAAGCAAGTAGACACGATACGAAAAATTGATTTTTGGAAAATAAATATTTCACTTTTTATTTGACTGCGTCCTCCTCAATTCTAAGTGCAAAAAATAAAAAAGTTAAACGAAGTAGTCGGCAATCGAACCCGAGTGAATAGGGCAGGGTTTCAAACATTAGCCGACGAATGCGTTGAGTGATATAACTATTAAGCTGGAAAACGCTTGAGACGTCATGCGTCACTTCAGGCTTAAAGTTTAATGGGGTTTGATCGTAGTATAAATTTAAAAATTATATTTTGGTTCACTTTATCCTGGCGCCTTCTCACTTTGCTCTCTATTATGAGTCGGAGTAGCTCCTCTCTTTCCCCTCTCAGCACATGACTTAAATACTTTATTTTCTTTTCTTTGATGGTTTTCAGTAATTAGGGTTGCTAACTGGAAAGGGAAATGCAAAAGTGGCAGGAAAAACATTTTCAAGGTCTGATATATTTAGATAGATTGGAATTATAATGGCGCCGATTGGCGGTCGTTGTAAAAGTGAATCCGTTCAGGCGGGGGGGCTCTAAAGAGTGTTGTAAATCAAAAAATTGTAGTGCTATAGTGTGCATAACGTGCGGAAATGTATTCCACAAATCACGTGCCACCCGTGATTGGACTGAAAAGCTCGTTTTTCTGGATGAAACTCGCGTTAAATGCTGTCATGGCGATTCAGAGGTTACAGGTGAATGTGACTCAAAGGACGTAGAAATTGCGTATTTAAAAAGACTTTTACAAGAATTGGAGGACAAGAATAGGATTCTTCAAGAAAAATCTGAGTTATGGAGAGAAAAATTCGATTTACTACATTAGGCAGTAGAACAAAAGCCGAAAATTCCGCCTAAAAAAGGTAAACAAACATTTCCCAATCCTCCCCGCAGGCCCCGCTCACCGACCGCCGCACTAGTTCAAGAAAAGGAAGATCCAGTGTTTGCAGATGCCTCTTTTGAGGGCGCTGCTGATCGGATTGAAGTTAGCGACATTGAGAGTGCGTCTTCTAACACAGAAATCACAGATCCTAAAATCATGGGTATTGCAAATGACCCAGCTGAGAATGACGTAATAGGCCATTTGAACCCAGCACATGTCAGTAGAGATAAGCAACATCATCAAAATATTAACGATGAAGAAAACCAGGAAAAATGGGAAATTCAAAAACAGATAGGTTTCAAGGGAAAACAAAAGCAACACAATTTGAAAAAAATAAATAGGAGGGGCTGCAGTGATAGTACAGCACTGTTAAGAACAGCGAAAAGAGTGAGTTTTCTTTTTCTCTCAGGTCTAGCACCAGATGTAAATAAGAATGAAATTATGGAATTTCTTCGAAGTAAGGATCTGGAAAAGGGAATGTAGCTGTGAGAAGATTCAAACAAAAGCCGATAGACATCGTGCGTCCTTTAAGCTTGCAGTTCCGGAGAATATCTGTGACAAATACCTATATACCAGGCACTGGGGCCTAGTGGAATTATTATAAATCATTTTCAGAACATACAGCGCCGGCAAATGGCTACAAAATATGTCCCGAAACAACTGATCACAAGGTAAGAGTCCTGCATATCAATGTTAGGTCACTAAGACATAAAACTAGTGAGCTTGAGGCATTCATATCTGATCAGAATATTGATATAATATGTGTCACAGAACATTGGCTTATTGAGGCAGAAGTGAGTGTTTTTCAGCTGCAGGGGTACAAAGTAGCGAATTATTCTTTTAGAGAAGAATCCTCAGGTGGAGGAACATTGATTTTGATTAAGAACAATTTTAAATTTACTTTAGTAAACATTAATTGTCCTAGTATTGATAAATATATAGAATATTGTATTATCTATGTGGAGTTATTGAATGTTTATGTTTTGGCATTTTACCGTTGACCTGCAGGTCATTTTGACACCTTTTTAATCATGATCGAGAACATTTTATCCAGTCTAAAAAGTAGCGCGGAACTGATATTAGTGGGCGATTTCAATGTTTATTTTAATGCGGATAGGGTTGAAACATCCCAGCTCTGTGATGTCTTGGAGGGTTTTGGTCTTCAGGCGACACGGCTTGATGTGTGCTTGGACAATGTCTTTGTGGGTTCTGGCTTAGTCTTGCGGACAGCAGAAGTTGTCAGTATGAATCTGTCGGTTCATATGGGACAGATAGTGGAGTGTATGATTGAGTGTGCTGTGGGTCATGGGGAGTCAAGGAGGTTGTGCAGACCAATTACACAAAGTGGTTTGTATAATTTTATAATGTTGTGGATCGGTCATCATGGGGCTTCATATATGAATACACTGATGCACATCAGATATCTGAGAGGTTTGTTTCCGTCTTAGAGGATGCATGTCTCATGAGTTTCCCAGAAAAGTCTTATGTTGTGAGATCTGACTATTCTAACAATATTAATTGGTTTAATAATGAGTTGAGAGCAATGCGTGACCAGCTTGAATTTCTGAGAGAGCTGAAGAATCAGTATGGCTCTGCTGAGGCTGAGCAGGCATACTTAGGATATAGAAAAAGTTACAGAGTTCTATTCAGCAAGCTAAAATTGCTTATCCATAATTTTGGAAATCCATCCAAGACAATGTGGCAAATTAGCAATCAGCAAAGAAGGAAAAATAGCAACTCGACACCTAGTCACAATATAAAACCAGTTGATTTTAATAATTTATTTTCAAAAATAGCTCAAAACCTAGTACAGGGTATTCCACGGACAAACATTGATCCACTCAGTTACTTTGATGAATTTGTAACACCAGTAAATGCTTTCAGTTTTAAAGAAGTAAGATTCAATGAGGTTAGAGATATCGTTGATGGCCTAAAAAATACACCTAGTTGTGATATATATGGTATTAATACAAAAATGATAAAGACAGTAAAAAAAATATTGATTTCACCCTTGACAAAACTAATAAATATCTGTCTTAAAAATAGCATATTTCTTAATAATTTAAAAGTGGCTAGTGTCACTCCGATTTTCAAGAAGGGTGATCTATCAGCTCCAGAAAATTATCGTCCAATTTCAATCTTGCCCATTATATCAAAGGTGCTGGAAAAGTGTATGACAGTCCAGATTGTTGATTTCTTTGAGTCAAACAATTTATTTTATAAAACACAATTTGGATTTAGGAGAAACAAGAATACTGTCTTGGGAATATTGGATCTTGTCTCAGCTATAGTGGGGTCATTTCATAACATGCAATACAACTCCGTCCTGTTCTGTGACCTGAGCAAGGCGTTCGACTGCGTCGACCATGGGATTCTTCTTCGAAAGCTAAAAAATACAACGTTTGTTCTGACAGCATCAATCTTATACAGTCGTATTTGGATGGCAGATATCAGGTGGTGAGGGTCTCTGGGGTGCAGTCGACAAGGAGTGAAATTACAATAGGGGTTCCTCAAGGTTTTATATTGGGCCCTATCCTCTTTTTGATTTATATCAATGATGTTCCAGGCCATGAAGAAATCGCCAAATACACACTCTTTGCTGACGGCACCACAGTGTCTCTCTCTGCTGAAACGCTGGAGGCTTCATTGGACGGGTCCCTGGGCGCGCAGGAGAGGGCTGCAGCTTGGTTTTGTTCGAACATGCACTTACTTAATGCTGATAAAACAACAAGAGTAGTTTTCACAACGAGGGATGTGTTTGTGGCAAACGTATCTGAAGTAAAATTCTTGGGCGTGGTTCTGGATCCAAGATTACAGTGGGGTAAGCATGTTGATGCCCTGGCAAAAAAATTCAATAAGAGCCTCTTTGTGCTTCGCAATCTGTCTCAGTGTATCTCCGGACAGCTTATTTTGCCACTTTTCAAGCCCATGTTTCATATGCCATTCTTGCTTGGGGGCATTCGGCTGAAGCACGTAGGATGTTTTGGGTTGCAGAGGAGGGCTCTGAGAGTGATAGCTGGATTGGGATTTTTGAACGACTGTGTGGGAGTGTTTATGGGACTGAGAGTGTTGACTGTGTCTTGCCAGTATATATACTAGTGCTTGATGAATGTGAGGGGACACCTGAGCATGTTCAGGACTCACGGGGACATTCATGAACACAATAGGCCATAGTTGGCGTTCAAGTTCTCTGTTTAAGGTTAAGGCAACTCCTTAAGCCAAAGTTCACATAAGGTTTCATTAATTTTTTGCTCATGTCGAATGGTGTTCTACACAGTGTGATTCACGGTAGATGGCACCCTAGAAGTATCTGGAGAAAGGTTTATTTAATCTAATGCGTTTATTTAACGCTAATGGTCAAAATAATGTAATTATTTTAAACATTCAGGGGCCAGTGTGTGACAATCACGGTATCAGTAGTGAATTAAGAAATTAAAGCCCAATTTGTGATTTCAACGGAAATAATTTCAATTGCTTTCCTGTCATTACAATTATCAGAATCAGAATAATTCATTTAAAAAAAATTGGGAAGTTTCAATTTTTGTCCTGTTTATTTTGAGAGTGGTGTATAGAGGTTGTCATGGCAACCTCCTATTGAAGACATGGTCAATACAAAGTGCTCAAAAATTGAATGGTTTTAATTAAGAATAGCAGCTGATGTTCAAACTATTTAACCTTAGATATCTAAAACAGTCAAAAGAAAATATCGATTGGGAATAAATCAGAAGATACTGCGGGTTGCTCAATAACTTTAAGTATTTACTATATAACGTTAATTGTCAAAATATTGCGATAATTATTATACATGTGCCATGTGTGATGTTCAATGTAGTATAAGTAGTGCAATAGATATCATGGGTTCTTGTTTAGATTTACCTCTATTGGACCCTCAATGCATCTTTTAAACATATTTTCAAAATCGGAATGTTGTTAAAACTATGCGAAACCTGTTGCAACTTTGTTATTTTAAAAAGAAACCACTTTATACTATTTGCTCTTGATTCTCCGACAAATTCTGAATAATTCGATATGTCACAAGATATACTTATCTTTAATTGATTTTAAGATATAGACAATTAAATTGAATTATTGAAAATCGACATTTTCCAACTTTGAAGGGCTGTAAAGCCTAATAGTGCAAGATCCGGTATTAGAAATATATACTCTCATCTGTTATTTGACGATGACAAAGATTATATGTTAGATAATATATAGATTGATAAATCGCACATGGGTTGCCTAGCTAAATCTGGGGCCAATGCCGTTATACAGGGTGAAACAAATTCGCTTCTCAATATTGGGATCTCGTAAACGGTAAAAGATACAGCAGCGTTTAAATTGGGGCAAAGTTGCCCAATTTAGTGCCCAGTATTTTGACATTTTGAAGTTTGAGACATCTCGAGTACTTCCGGAAATATCCGCGAAAAACCGACATTTTCGATTTTTGTTTTTAATTTATTCTGACGTTATTTTTGGAAATATCAAAAAAATATTAACACATTCTGGAGGCACTTTTTAACGGTCTACCCTAAGATGTCAGTTTTCTAAATCAACGTTTCGATTTCTCAAAACAATCAAGCCAATTTTTTTAAATACGGACCTGTAGTTTCTCAATTTTTTTGCATATTTAGGGGGTAATTTAGTAAAATCCATCAACCCAAATTTGGGTTAATCCCTCTTTCACTCAGCAGCTGCCTGGCGCACATCTGCCTCTCTGGATCCCCGTCACTCTCCACGCTCGCGGTCAAAACCTAACATCTAAAATATAGGCAACCATGGATGTGACAAACTTTTACCAAGGCAACCTAATACTGTTGGGCTGGGAATAAAATAACCTTTCATTTCTTAAAAAAATCGATTAAATAACCGATAAGGGTAATTAATAACGGTTGCTCACCTGTTTATACCTGGCAACTTCATAGTTGGGCTGAGTGGAAAGGTAGCAACCTATATTACTCCAATTCCTTCAGTCACATTCTTTCAGCTATTGCTAGTCTTTTTTTTTAATAACAAATCGGGGAAGTTGTTCGAAAAAAGTTAATTAGAATTAATATTATACAGGGTGAAACAAATTCGCTTCTTATTATTGGGATCTCGTAAACGGTAAGATATACAGCAAAGTTGCGCAATTTAGGGCCCAGTATTTTGTCATTTTGATATTTGAAATATCTAGAGTACTTCCGGAGATATCCGAGAAAAACCGAAAATTTCGAATTTCTGTTTTAATATCTTGTGACGTTATTTTCCGAAATATCAAAAAAAATAATAGCGGCATTCACACGGAGACTCAATCACGCATTTTTGAAACGTCCCACTCCAATCGCGAGTTCGGGAGAGAGGAGTGGAGCGTGGCGCGCCAATAGCCAATCTTACCAAAAATTTAAAATTTACTTGAAAATCCAAACGCCACATTGATCACGCGAGATACAAAACAGTTTTGGTGTTCACACACACGGGATACACCATTGCAGTTTTAAGCTGCGAGAAGGAATGAAGGATAAAACCGTGTCTATCCCTACTGCAACGATCTTGGCGCGTCAGGCTCCACTCGTATCTCTCGAACTCGCGATTAGAGCGGGACATTCCAAAAATGCGTGATTGAGTCTACGTGTGAATGCCGCTAATGACTTTCTCGAGGCACTTTTTAACGTTTTACTCTAGGATGTTGTCAGCTTTCTAACTCAACGTTTCGATTTCTCAGAACCACCATCAGGTCAATTTTTTTAAATACGGACCTATAATTTTTATATATTTTTTGCACAATTTCGCAAAATCCATCACCATATATTTTTAATTTGTAGGTATTATTAACAAAATGAACACCTCAGACAATTTACAATGCTAACAGGCGCAGATTAAGTTGTTACCTCAAATTTAAAAAAAACCTCCGGTAATTTTGTCAGTATCGTTTACAATTTAAAAATATACAGCAAAGTTTAGATTGGGGCAAAGTTGCCCAATTTAGTGCCCAGTATTTTGATATTTTGAAGTTTGAGATATCTCGAGTGCTTCTGGAGATATCCGCGAAAAACCGAAATTTTCGATTTTTGTTTTTAATTCTTTCTGAAGTTTTTTTGGAAATATCAATAAAATATTAACACTTTCTAGAGGCACTTTTTAACGGTCTACCCTAAGATGTTGTCAGTTTTCTAAATCAACGTTTCGATTTCTCAGAACCATCAAGCCAATTTTAGATTTTACCAAATTAACCCCATAAATTTGCAAAAAAACTTGATAAAAACTACAGGTCCGTATTTAAAAAAATGGACAAAATGACAAAGATATGCCTTACATTTCCATCTTTCTGTCATGAGGATATCTTGTGTTATTCTTGCTTCTTGCCGCTTATTATGAATCCGAGGTCTTGTTTTTTTTTGGCTTTATTCTCTCGATTTTATCTTTGTGTCCTCTCCCTCTGAAGACTTCTTTATTGTTTCCAATTCTTGTTCAATTTTAAAATATTTGTAATACCTAATCGAATCATATTAATTAACAGAATCGTGTTTCCACGTTGGTATAGTTTAATTTTAATTATTTGCTTCTATATTATGAAAATGTCAAGAAACTGCTGTATACCTGGATGTCCATCCAATTTCAATTGAAGGGTGTCATGAGGGTCAAGATCTCTTGTGTCATTCTGGCTTCTTGCCGCTCACTGTGAATCCGATGTCTTGTTCTTGAGTTTTCGGCTCTTTTGTCTTTATTTCTTTCCAAATTCTCTTGATGCCCTCTCCTGAAGATTTCTTGTTCAACTTTGGAACTTTTCTTATGGTTTTTCGGCTGTGCGATGTTATTAACCCAAATCCAATTTTAATTGGTTAGTTTTTCTTATCTTTGCATTAGTGTGCATACTACTGGGCAAAAGCTTTTTTTTTGGTTAACCAAAGCCTTTTGTATAAATAATAATAAAATAAAGATTTTACAAAGATTCTTCTACTAGAATGGTAACAATATTTGCGTTACAAAATAAAATCAATAAAATATTATACCATCATAAAACGGTGTTGCTAGAAAATCTAGAATGAGATTTAAGATCAAGCATCGCCAGAGGAAGTATACAATTTACGGCTGATCCGACAGTTCGTGAAAAGCCTTGAGAAAAATCACGAGAGAAATATAACAGCCCCAAGCTTGAGAGCGAGGATAAAATAATAAATAAAAATTCCGCCAGAGGCGCAGTAAAATATAATTCTTAATGATTCAACTTAAAATTATCCTTATTTTAAAACGTTATTATTTTATGGACTGTTTTAATTTGGCAACGTTAAATTAATTAATGGATGGTATTGTCAAAAAATTCAGAAATCTGAAAATGTTTCAGCGAAGGTCACTGATGACATAATTCGTGATACTGATGATGATAAGCAAACTTGTTTGCTCCTCCGTGGCTATAGTAAGGCCTCTAATACCTTAAATCACAATGTATCTTATTAAGTAATTATATTTTCAAAATCTGCCATATGATTTGGACTTGACCTTATTCTATCGCTGACATTTTAGTACTCGTACTGCTGCATCGGAGTGAAGTTTAGAAACACCATAGGCAAGGAAACGCTATTTTTTTAGCTCCCCTCTGGTCTGATCGAGATATTATTATTGGCTAGAAATCGTCACGTGATATACAACTGAATATCGCAAGATAAAGCTAGATGGTTACCTTGTTTTTTCGAGTTCTATTCCCGTTTACCAATAGGAATCTTTGGTTCTATACCAGGTGACCTTTCCTAGCTAATAGTAAATAATATTAGCTCGAGTCAGGAACTGACATTTTGCGCACGGTATTTCTATTTCTTTTGCTTCTATCGATTTGTACATTAAATCTTTTAATTTTTGAGCAGCTGCAGTTTTTGCAGAATCAATGTTTTTATTTTCTGGATTGGCTTTTAGTATTTGTTAAATATTATGCTCGTAATATTTTGAAGTCGACGAGTCGTTCCTGAAAATATGATTTTCTTTCAGCGGCATCACAGCCACCTCGGACGTGAGGCAGTTACGAAACATCTGAAATGTATAAATGGCGGCTGCGGCCCTCGGGGAACTCCCAATCACGGGCAGAGCAGTCGTCTTGATTTATTAAAAAAATCTCCACAGATTCACTCGGTGTGGTACTCTACATACGATATCAGGCGTTAAATTGTGCTTTAGCTTTATTTCGACAATACGTTATTGAATATAAATATAATTTGCAAATTCATCGCCTAAATCGGTTTGGAATAAGCAAGAACTCGTTTCAGTCAGGTCATTCAGAAAGAAAGAGCGAAAAATCTAAACTCATGCAATAAAGGATTTCGCCTCGTGGGGGTGAAAAATGCACATTCCCCCGATTGGACATTCCGGGATTCCCGGGATATTGGTCCCAACCTCGGGAAAGGAATTAATATTGCATTCCGGACTGGCCAACTAGGTTCTCGAACGTTAAAAGGACTTGATTTACGACCGGCGAACTGTCGTCATGTAAATCAACCCAGAAGCAACTCGAGTTTTTTGCATTTTTTCTTGTCCTTTTTTTAGGGTTAAATTGGGGACGAAGGGTATTAATTGAAAGCCCTTCGTACATGATTTAAATTTAAAGCATGTAGTTTGTACGATGTGTCGCTGAATACCTTTAGGAAAACCTTCAGTGCCCGTAACCGCTCTTGTACTATGAAGACTTGTTGGAAATCTTCTCAATGTGACCATCCAGACTTTATTCAACCTGATTTCTTTTTATGCCTTCAACACTGGAAGAAGCATCAGCATGAGAAAAGCTTAAACACTAATTAGCTCTTGTACTATCTAAATTTGTAATACGAATCCTTTAAAAATCGAATAATAGAAAATTATTATCTCTAAAGTATATTCGGAGGCTCTGCTTTCTCACGTCCGACTCCATTATCCGGTCCCTTTGTAGCGACTTAATTGGCCCGCTCCCAGAAGAGCGGCCCCGTCACACATGTAATAATATCAGCGGCGGGAATCACTTGTCACACGAATCAAGATCTGTTATTGGGATTAAGATTGTATTACTAATGGGCTTTGTCCGTAGGCACCGAATTTACATTTACTAGTGGACTATCGATTCCTTCTTATCGTCGCATAGATACGAATTTTGTTACGAATCGTCAAAGTAATTGAGAAGTATATTTATTAACAAGTTTTGAGAAAATCGTTTAAATAGTTGATTCTATTTTTGAGTTATTTGTCTTAAATTGGATTCCAAAAACATCAGTTTTAATTGTAGAAAAAAAAGGAAAAGGAAAATCGTGTACCCAAACTAACTGACTGGGTCATCTATAAGATTTACCTAAGGTCAGAAGTTGAAGGAGTACCTCCCTCCATAGAAACAATAGAGGAGCTCGATGCGGCCTCACAACATTTAGAGGAGATAATAATCACCTCATATGCAACTTGCAACCTAAAGCTAGTTTGATGACTGGTCAGCAGTAAAATGCTGTGAATCTGAGTGAAATTAAGCCAAATAAGTTTGGTCTAAAACCTAAGATGATCTATTGGTCATACATTACCGTTGTAAAACCAATAATCACATGCGCCTCACTGGTCTGGTGGACCAAAAGAGAGGAAAAAAATACGCAAGGCAAGCTACAAAAAGTGCAAAGACTTGCCTGTCTGGGTATCACAGGGGCAATAAAAACTTGCCCCACGATAGCACTGGAAATGATGCTGGACCTTCTTTCCCTGCATTTAAACGTGAGGAGGGGGGCATTATTAAGCGCGTCCAGGGTAATCCAGACCCAATCAACTAAGTCAGGTGATCTGACTGGCCATCTAAAGATTCTGGACACAATCAGAGTCGAATCGCTGGCCAAACCAACAGACCGTATTCCAAAGACAAGGGATTTCCAACGCTCCTTTAAAGTGATCATAAAAGATCGCCCAACAATGAGAGCACTACAGCCCGAACGAGGTACATTGGTCTGGTACACAGATGGATCTAAAATCGAACAAGGGGTCGGCGCCGGGATTTATAGTCCTAGATGCAGGATGTCAAAATCTATAGGTAAAGCCCCATCCATATTCCAAGCAGAGATCCATGCCATTGAACGCATCAAAAGAAAACCGAGAGGCGCAACCATAAATATACTTTTCGACAGCCAGGCGGCTTTGAAGGCACTAGCCTCATGCGAATTCGACTCAAAGCTTGCCTGGGAATGCCAAAACGCTCTTAACCAAATGGCTAAGCATAACAGAGTCACTCTGTTGTGGGTGCCAGGGCACGAAGGAGTGGAAGGCAATGAAATTGCCGACCAACCGGCCAGAGAAGGAGCACAGAGTCCATTCTACGGACCTGAACCATTCTGTGGTACCACCAGAAGACACCTCGAAGAGGACCTCAATGAGTGGGAAAAAAGGCAAAAAGAGGCCTACTGGAGAAAGACTCGGGGACACCGACAGGCGAAAATATTCATAGCGCACTCGCCTGAATACACTAAGAAGCTACTAGAGCTCCATAAAACCGATCTAAGACTGGTCACGAGTTTCCTGACAGGTCATGGACAGTGGAGATACCATCTCCACAACATGGTAAATACTGAGGATCCACGTTGTAGATTTTGCATCTCAGCAAACAAAACTGCGGAATACATTCTTTGCGAATGTAGAGAACTGACCCGCCAAAGGCTAAAATATCTGGAAGGAGTAGTATGTAATCCCATAGATATTACACAACTAGCCCCTAGAAATATCCTGAACTTCGCGAAAAGTGCAGGCATGTCTCGGAAAATCTAAAGCAGGGTAGTCACAAAAGACCTTTACATACAATACAATACAATACAATACAACCAAACCAGCAGAGGTAAAGAAAGATTAATGAAAAATACAAGAAGTAAAAGCTTGATAAATGATAAAAATAGTAGAAAACTGAAATTCCTAAAACCGAAATTAGGAGAGCACGTAATAAATAAAATCAAAGTCGAGCATGACGTAGAAAGGAGCGTATGGATAAAATAGCAAAAAGCCTAAAACATAATAGGAAAGCAAATGCTGCATATAAAATGATTGGACAGAAAACAAAATGAGGGGATAGAAAGCAAAGGAATAGATGGATTAATGCCATCAGCGTTCATAACATTAGACAAAGAAATGCTAGATGGTGTAAAAGAAACAGAGGAAAAACCTCAAAATTTCTGATGGATCGAGATGGATGAATGTGACGTAACCCAGAGAGGAATGGAAGTCCAACCAACAAATTCATTTGCTAACGTAACAGAACACTTATTTTTGGACATTGAAATAAATCCTTGTTCTTTTAGAGCTGCAAATCGAATTCCTTAATTATGCGAAGCTCTGATACCGCAACGGGAACAGAATCAATCAATTCTGGCCGATGTTAAATCAATAGGGAACTTCTCTTGTTAAAGAATCAGTTTTAATGGAATCAAAACAGCCGAAGCCCAATTACTTTATGATCGAAGAAGTTCGGGAAATCGTAAAGTTTTTCCGGCGTCGCGTCGCGGCGTCGGTCGGGAAAAGTTTAATGAAAAATCCACTTTCCGAGCTGAAATAACACTAGACGGTATGGCTCGCTCTCGATACCGGCAATCGAGTTTCGTCAATCCAGTGGCGGAAGCCGGAATCAAGCGTATTTTCAAAGTATTAACGGATGATTTCAGAAAAAATGATGATGAAATGGAAATATTGGTTGATGGAACATCAGTGGCGACTTATGGTAATATCAAACTCATGTTGAATGGCATCAAGGCATTCAAAATATTGCACATCGATGAATTTGGTGGGTACAAAAAATCTTCGCAGTATGATGGTCTAGCAACAGAGTTTGTCGGATTCAGCCTCTTTAGACGCAATTTACACAGAACAGGTGCATGCTGGTGGCGTGGGACTGGCGTGGTGTAGCCGTGGAGCGGACGTGGCGGCCCCAATACACACAGAAGGGATACCGATATTTTCCATTTGTAAGTGCAAAGTGATAATGTTTTCGGATAACGAAGATAACCAGGATATGTTGGACCTTGTGAATTCAGCTAACATGCAAAAGATACTGGGTACATCTTTTGTGGTTAGATAATGAAACCATAAAAAAAGTGTGGTTCGTTCAACACTTTTTGGGAGCTCAGCATGTACCCTGAACGTTTTTACAGTTTCAACCGAATGTCTATCGAATGTTTCTATAGAATATTAAGTTTAGTAAAAGTTGACTTTGAAAAGAAATCGACGAGTTAGAGAACCCGTCAGACCATAGGGAGGCTGTTAATAACGCTGAAACTCTATATTACATTGGAAATCGTCACGCATTTTGTGCTTGAATTTCACAGTGTCTTATGGCATGTATCACTCGTGTAGGCTTCGCATGACGTTGAATCGGCGTGGCGGTGGAGGGAGTAACCAGGCCGATACCACGTCACCTCTATCTGTATTGCCTCATAGGCTAACATGCGGGTAGCACATGCCCGTACCACGCCAGTCCCACGCCACCACCACGTAAGACGTCAGCCTACTGACTGGAAGTACTTTTTAACGCCAATTGTGATAGCCTCCGATGACTACATGTAAAAGTTTCCCCACTCCGCCAGACAAGCCTCCAGTTCGAGAAGATCTGGCTCTAGTCTAGCCGGCAGTAGATGCTCAAAGAGCTAACTCCCCATATTCAGCATGCATATTGGTCTTGAGGAAGCTGGATTCTCGATTGGGTCGTTGCTTTTCCTCAGAAGCACCCGTTGGGCCTCGTCTCCTCGCCAACACTTTCGGTTACTCTTCGTTAGAACCTTAATTACTTCGGGATAAACTTTGCCAGGGACGTCAAACAGTCAAAAACCACGAGCATGTGAGTTGGAAACAAATAGATGGCAACCTCCTGCATGATGGAGGGTAAGATTGATCCTGGTGGATAATCAACAAGTCTCACCATCACGATCTTGTAACCTTCGCCCTAAATGTCATTGTTCACATCCAGTGGTCCCTTTTTGTTTTCTTTGTGGCATATCTCTGAGCCATTTCTTACTGCCCGGATAGATATTCCATGGTTCTTGGTTCACGGTTGGTTGCTCATCTTTGGAGCTCTTCTGCTATTTCCTTTTGAAGTGGATCCATGCCCGATGTCGCCGCTCTATCAATATAATGCAAGGCACAATTTATGGTATTATGACACACCATTTCTTATCTACAACAGGAATGTTTCTATCTTAAGGGCTTCCATTTTTAACTCATAAAGGAAAATCTGCTAGCTCTGTAAGACATGGTCTTAAGATCATTTAACTGAGGGAAGAATGATAAGATGAGGGACGACTTTGTTTCGATTTGTATTGCATTGTATATAATATTTATTAATAAATCAATAAAAATATACTTCTATTTGCTAAATATCACTAGTTAATTATGCCATCAGGCACTTTGACCAGTTTGTGTAATTATTATTGCTTATTCAAAATACCAATCTAATCAAAATATTAATTTGCGTATAGATTAACGTGAAACTCGTCCATTGAAAGGTATAATGTTTTGGTTGCTATAATCAACCAAAATACAGGTGCGGATACTATTAATAAGTACTTTTGCGTCACTATTTTTAAACAGCTTCAGTAATCTTCTTTTTCAATTAATTATGGTTATGGATGATAACGATTCTTTGGGGCTGGCTTACTGATGCCCGGGCAATTTTCCTTTCCGGCGCGATGGCTTCGTGAAGTTCTTCCTTTTTTCTTCTTCTTCCTCGCTATAATGACATTGTTTATGGCTGCTCCGAATAATTCGGTGGTTGTTTTGGAAAACCATGTTCCTAAGTTCTTCAGCCATGATATCCTACGTCTTCCGGGTCCTATCTTTCCATAGACCTTTCCCTGGAGAATTTCTTTAAGGAGCTGATATTTGTTTTCCTTTCGCATTATATGGCCCAGATATTCAAGTTTTTTTCTTTTTATAGTGTTTATCACTTCTCTTCCTTTGTTCATTCTTTCCAGTAGGTCCTGATTCATTAAACACCCTGTATACCCACATTTCAAATGCTTCAAGTCTTTTTTGGGTCGCCTCTGTCAATGTCCATGACTCTACTCCGTAGAAGAGTGTCGAGAAAACGTAACATCGAAGGATTTTGATTTTAATGTTTAGGTTCAAATTGTGGCTTTTAACAAGTTTTGACATTTTGATAAAAGTGTGTCTTGCTTTTTCTATTCCCAAATAAGTGAATTTGGACACTCTTTCTATTGGACTCTTTCTGATAGACAGCTTCGGATGTCCTGCTTACTTATTATCATGAACTTGGTTTTACTTATGTTCATTTTTACACTATATTGTTTATCCTGTTCATCAACTCTTGCAAGCCAATCAGACTCTCGGCAAATACTAGTGTCGTCTGCGTATGGAGTATTACTGATACGTTTTCCGTTCAGAAGGAATTCATGTTCGGTGTTTTCCAAGGTTGCGGTAAATATTTCCTCTGAGTATAAGTTAAAGATCAGAGGAGAGAGAATACAGCCCTGTCTAACTCCACGTTGTATAGCAATGACATTACCCTGTTCCTCTATATTGAGCTTTACGGTGGCTGTTTGATTCCAGGATAAGTTCATTATGATTATAATATCCTTATCATCTAATCCAGTGTTCCTCAGCACTTGCATCATATTTTCGTGCTGTACCTTATCGAACGCTTTCTCGTAATCAATAAAGCAAACGAAAACGTCACAACTCACGTTGCGGCATCGCTGAAACAGGACTTGCAAACTAAACAGAGCATCTCTTGTACCAACTCCCTTCATGAAGCCACACTGTGTCCGCTACTTTCTCCTCACATATTCTGTAGATTCTTCGGTGTATTCTCTTAAGAAACAGCTTCAACAAGTGGTTCATCAAGCTGATTAATGTATAGTTCCCACATGTTTTGGCTCCCCGTTTCTTCGGTAACATTATGAATCCAGAGACAAGCCACTCTTTTGGGATATTTCCCGTATTGTAAATATCGTTGAAAACGTCAGTTAACATTTGTGCAGATTTATCATCGAGGAGTTTAAGAAATTCTGATTGTATCCCATCTGGCCCTGGAGCTTTTCCTTCTTTCAAGGATGTACTAGCAGCCGCAGTTTCATCACTTAGTATTATGGGGCCAGTTTTTACTTGAGAGATTGGTGAGTCTCTCCTTCTATCGTGAAATAAATTCTCTGTATGCTTCTCCCATGCTTTTTTGATGTCTTCGGTCAACAATCATTCCTCCGTTTTCGTTGGTTAGCTTGTCTACGGTTTTTTTCTGTTATTTCTTTAATATTTTTGTGTACGTTAAACTTTTTGCCTTGTAGTTCTTCAATTCCGTGATTTTTTCCTCCATCTCTTTCTGCTTCACTTCTCTGATCTTTCTTTGTATTATTCTATTGAGTTTTTGGTACTCTGTGGCATCATTCTTATGTTTTCTCCTTTCTTCCACAAGTTGCATAATTTCTTCTGTCATCCATGATTTTTTCTTGTCATTATCAATTTTAAGCAGTTCTCTCTTGACACTTTCCACGGTTTTGTTTAAAGCCTGAATTCGCTGATCCGTGCTGTCACATTCTTCCCTTATCTGTGTGCACTTCTCATTAAGAATTTGTGTTACTTGATTTCGTATGGTATTATCCTTGAGTTTTTTGATATTGTATTTTAGAGGGCATCGGATTTGTATTCTATAATCCCCTATCACTGGATTGTGATCGGATTGTATATCGACGCCGGGAAATGTTTTCACATTTGTAAAACTGTTTCTGTATCTATGATTTACCAGAATATAATCGATCTGGTTTCTTATGATGATGTCCTTTCCATTATCTCTGGGTGACTTCCACGTATAGAAACGTCTCGGTGGTTGTCTATAGAAAGTATTTAATATGACTAGGTTGTGTTCGGCTGCAAACATACTGAGAGTTTCTCCCCTATCGTTACTATCTCCAAGTCCATAGGGCCCAAAGTGTCCGCCTGTCCTCCCTCTACCTACTTTGGCTTTCTTTCTTCCTTTTTTAACTGGATTAAATTATTACGAGTATTTGGGATATTCCTCTCCTCTTCTAGACCTAACGATTGCTCATTAGAAATATCATCGGTGCCGATACTTTTTGCACGAGAACCATTTTTTTAACTCTCCTTGCACATGCCGAATATTACATCTCAAAACCTTTTTGTATTGTAAAATATAAACTTATTTTCTCCAGCAGCTCCGCTGCTGGTTGGTTGAAATAGCAGCGGCAAATTTAGATTGGCCCTTGGCTAAATATTTTCGTTGGTAACCGTCGGCAGATTAAAGTTTGTGCAGCACTCCCATCGAAAGCTGAGATGGATTTGTTATTTGGGCCCCGTGAATCAGGCACCGAACGTTTCGTTTTCTTTCAGCTCTGTTTATTTTCGCTCTCAACCTCGAAATTCGGGATACGAGGAACACGAAAATAAATCAAATTGAACGTACGTCGATGCAAAAGTAAAGATAATTCGGTCTATGAGACCTTTGATATTTGAAGGTGTGTTAGCGCATAGTGTTCAACAACTTATGTGAGCATAATTCTTAATATTCAGCAAGTAAGAAATGAAAAAGAAACAAACTGAACTTCAAGATTAAAAAGACAGTACTGACAGTGCTAATAATTGGTTAATTTTCTAACCAGGCAGAGCCTGCACGTAGGCAATATAAATTACCATAGTGGTTTTGAAAATAAGATATAAACCTTTAGCATTATTTTAACTTAAAAACCTCTTAAACTCGTAAATATACCATTATAGACAACTCAAATATTTAATTCTGATGGTGCTAGAGTATATCCAATTTCAGACAGTCCTAGGAATCAACCTCATACACTATCAGAATTATTATACTTACAATTGCTAGAAATTACATTTAGTATAAACCCTAGCCAAGAGAACTAAAACATCGAGGAAAGTGAAAATTTGTCATAATTAATTGAAAAACAACGTTTTGTTTATAATTATTATGGTTGTTGATCTCTGATTTATTAATCACGATTAACATCGAGTTGCCCTGGCCAGCAGCTCAATTTGGCCCCCAGGCAGTGAGTTTATTATTAAAAAGAATTGGAATGCCATTTGGAAATACCGACAAAATCCGGGACGGAACGTCTAATGGGTCTCGTGATTTATGGCAGCAATAGAGCGCATTCCCTTCGCTTCATTTCCCGACTGAGAGATTACGATTTCCTTCATTTGCAAGAGCACCAGGATTTCATTCCAGATGTTAGATGCCTGCGGTAGACGGCTTAGAGTTGGTATATTTTTTGAATTTCAATATTACAAGACCGCTTCTAATAAAATACTTAATATTTAGAAAGTTAACTCATATTTAGCGCTAGTCGAAATAGTATGTACATACTGGTATTGATTGTATGTATCACATGCAGTTAAGAAATCAATACCCTGGCTTGCGGTCTTAAGCATTAATATCTCGCCTTAATGGCATTCTTGTGTGTCACATTTAATAGTCCGAAATCCATTCACAGATTAATAATCCGCCAAGTAATAAAGATTGTATTAAAGCAGCTATAGTCCCCAGATAATGATGACACCCCATTCGCAGGGGCGAAGCGTGAGAATCGCCACCGCCGCCACTCAATACTAATACAATTAACGTTATTGGCTTCGGTAAGTAACTCGAGCCCCCACACGTGCCGCACTGGTTCATCCCCTTATGATTTGAGTGATTTTTTTGAATGTCTGGGCAACGACCGTTGCAAGCATTTTTAAAGTTACGATTATCACAAGTTTATCCTTACATCGTAAGACAAATCATTTAACAAACAAACTTGGGGTGTGGTCGGGCATTAACCACGATTAATCGCCACGGTTGATAGAACCGCCCGCTACTTTCGGAATGGATATGTTTATGGTCCCCCCTCGGGGTAACCTGTAACCCCTAGAGGGCGCGTCCTCAGGTAGCGGATCGAGGAATGCCTCACAGATATGAGTGATAGGAGGGAAATGAAATACCAACAGGTACAGTAGCGTCTGACCCAGAGTGGGCGGCTACGAACAGTATCTGACCCAGAATGGGCGGCTGAAATTCCAAACTCACCAAGACGTCTAGCCAACGTGGTATTTTACGGCTAAATATCCCTTATTATCATGCCAGATAGAAAAACTGAACTACCTCAGGCGAGTAGAAAAGTACTTTCAAAATCTCGCACTGACAACAAGTCAGTCTGACCCAAGGATTCTGGGGGGGGAACATATGGCAATGAGTACCAAACCTACCAACAACAAAATACTGCATATTGCAACCTACAATAGCCGATCCACCACAGGCTTGTTCGAGCAAAAGTATCTATTGACATTGGCAAAGAACGACAAAAAATGATCCCCAAGAGCAATAAATCTAATTTGCTAATAAATCCAGCAGATGTGAATAGCTTTGAACAATGGATCATCACTGAATTAACCAATGCTGATATAGAACACACCATTTGTAACGACATCAACAAACTAAATGATATCATCACAACCACAATAACTGAAACCCATACTCGACACTGCTCAAGAAATCAAAAGGAAGAAAAACTAAGCAAGGAAATCAAACTGCTCATAGAAAAGAGAAGGGATATGAGGTCCAAAAACTCTACATCTGAAGGAGAATTGAGAGAAATAAATGAACACATTTCAAAAGGCATCCGACGCGACGTAAGAGCTTTTAGACACAACCATATCAAAGATACCATAGAGAACAACAAGGGTTTGGAAGTTCTACGTAGAAAGCTTGACAATGGAAAAAGACAAATAATGAAACTTAAAAATGCACAGGGGCACACATCGACAAACATTAGAGATATTCTAAATATAGTAGAAGAGTTTTATGGAATGCTATATAAAATCCAAAGTGATGTAAATCTACATCCAGAATCTGACATACTAACCCGTAAAAAAGGTGTGGTTAACCAAGGCTCTGAACTACTGTTGTTGTGTACTGAAATATCACTAGATGAGACTAAACTAGCCCTGAAAAAGATGAAAAATCAAAAACCCATTTGGTGGTCCTTGCTTGCTCCAAAAAATGAAATATATCTTCAACCTTTGTCTCTTCAATAGTACGATACCAGAAAAGTGGCACAACACCATCGTAATACTGATCCACAAGAAAGGAGACATCTCGAACCTAGAAAATTACAGGCCGATAAGTCTACTTAGCCACCTCTACAAGTTATTTACTAGAATAATTACCACACAACTTGAAAGGAAGTTGGACTTTATCCAGCCAGTAGAACAAGCCGGTTTTCGAAGTGGGTTTGGAACCAATGATCATCTCCAAAGCGTCAAAACAGAATATGGCAGACCTCTTGTCCTTGCTTTTGTAGACTTCCATAAAGCCTTCGACACTGTGGAGCTGGACGCAGTGTTGCAGTCCCTAGAAACGGGCCGTATTGACTATCGCTCCACCAAACTAATTTACAATATATATAAAAATGCTACTCTTATGGTAAAAATAAAAACACGAATCCTATAAAAATTGGGAGAGGAGTACGCCAGGGAGATACGATGGCTCCAAAACTGTTTATCACCGTCCTAGAGTATGTGTTCAAAAAGCTTGGGACCAAAAAGGTCTAAAAATAGATGGCCAAACTTATGGTTTGCAGACGACATTCTCTTACTAGGTGCCAACTTGGAAGATATTAGAATAATGCTAGAGGAACTTCAGGAGGTCTGTGCAACAGTAGGTCTAAAAATGAACATCGGAAAAACAAAATTTATGACAAACATCGAAATATTGAAAATTCTGAGGTAAAATGGGTAGATAAATACACATATTTAGGCCACAAGATGAGCATATCCAAAGCCAACCAAACATGCAAGGTAAACAGAAGAGTTATCAAAAGCGACCTTCCAGTATGCTTGAAAAGAAACATTTTCAACCAATGTGTTCTACCGATTATGACCTATGGCGCCGAAACACTAACCCTCACCAACGCTTCTGCTAAGAAACTAAAAGTAACACGACACAAAATGCAGAGATCGATGCGTGGTGTTTCGTCACGTGACCACATTAGAAATGAAGAATTACGCAGAAGAACAGGCGTGACTGATGCGACTGTACATGTAGCAAAACTCAAATGGAAGTAGGAGGGACATGTGGCTCGCATGCAAGATGGCAGGTGGACAAAACGATTACTTGAATGGAGGCCCAGATCCGATAAAAGAAATAGAGGAAGACCACCAACTCGCTGGTCAGACGACATTATAAAAATTACAAAAAGCTGGATTCGTAGCGCCCCAGACAGAAAAGAATAATGGACTCAACTAGGGGAGGCCTATGTCCAGCAGTGGACGCAGAGGACTGATTGATGATGATGATGTTTATGACAATTATTTGAAAAGCACAAGTCCTCCTAATATAATCACAGACCAAAGTTCATTCTAGAATGAGAATTAAAAAATGGGCAAATGGTATTTACTGTTATTTCTTCACCGAAAAATAATAAATCAGTGTTAGGGTTTTCAGGCAAATGACAAGTGGCACGCAACCGTAACTATTTTGATAATTGAGTAACCACATTTCAGGAAACCGTGGTCCGAAACTAACCAACCACGCTGAAGCAGAAAACCGGTTACTTTCGGACCATACCCTATGTTTCACTCATATCGACACTGTTTCCAGCGGCTTTGAATATTCCAGTAAATAATTCTATCGAATCAAATGAATTAACCCCTGTTGACGGGGATTATGTATCGTTATCACCACCAACGTTGCATAATTTTATGGCGCCCAACGTAGGGCCATAAAATTATGTAACGTTGGTGGTGATAACGATACATAATTCACTAATGACCCCCTGAACTTCATGTAATAGCGACTTAAAAGATGCCGTGCCTAGACCCAAAATACACTTAAGTTAAGATTCAAATACAATCATTAATGACAGCGAGGAGAAAAATGCAAAGCGATAAGAACAAAGAATACCACGAACTTAGAGAAATAAGCAAGAGGACATCCAAATCTATCAGAGGAGATAACCGAAAGTACAAAAGTGAACAAATCCAACAAACTATCAAAGATAATAAAAGTCTCAAAGTTCTAAGGAGAAAATTAAACAATGGCAAAAAAGAAACAATCAAGTTAAAAGACAAAAATGGAACTATGACTACCAACAGAGAAGAATTATTATGGATAATAGAAGGATTCTATACAGAATTGTAGAAAAATAGACAAAACCTTGTTGCTCATCAAACAGAAAACTTAGATAACTCTGGAAAAAGGGTAGTTAAACAAGGATCGGAAGAAATGCGAGATATAACAACAGATGAAATAAGAAACGCACTAAAGTAAATGAAAAGAAATAACGTTCTGGATGAAGACGGTACTGTTACAGAAGCCGTAAAGATTGGACGGGACATACTTTAAGAGAAAATAAGGAAACTCTTCAACTTATGTCTGCACCAAGGCGAATCACCTACAAGATGGCACAATGCGCTAACCATTTTAATACAGAAGAAGGGCGATCCAACAGATCTTGAAAACTAATGACCCATAAGCCTGTTAAACCATCTTTACAAGCTATTCACAAGAATAATAGCAAATCGATTAGAAATAAAATTGGACTTTTATCAACATAGGAAACAGGCGGGTTTTAGGACAAACTTTGGCACTAACGACCACCTCCACTGTATAAAAGGCCTTTTAGAAAAATCCATTGAATACAACCGACCCCTGGTCCTGGCCTTCGTTGACTTCCGCAAAGCATTCGATACGATCAAAATAAACAGTGTAATGAAAGCGCTGGAGGAAAGCCGTATTGACTATCGGGACTCCAAACTGATTAAAGACATATACAGCAATGCTACCATGACTGTAAAACTGCATAAAGATACAAAATGTATAAAAGTCGAAAGAGGAACTTGACAAGAGGACACGTTATCTCCCAGGCTTTTTACGGCAATCCTGAAACATGCTTTCAAGCAGCTGGACTGGAGCACCAAAGGAATCTGTATTATCGGCGAAATGCTCTCCCACCTGCTATTTGCCGACGACAGAGTTCTAATAACAGACAACTTGGGAGAGATTAGAACTATGATTACTGAGTTAGATGCCGTTTGCTGAGAAGTCGGTTTAAACATGAACTTTGGAAAGACGCAATTCATGACAAATTTGATACCAAGTGAAAACCTAAAGGTCGGTGGTAACGAAATAGTACTAGTCCACAAATATTAATACTTAGGTCATGAAATCCAAATTGCCAGAGATAACCAAACCACTGAACTGCAAAGAAGAATTACCTTGGCATGGGCTGCATATGGAGCTCTATCAGACATCTTTAAGAGCAACATAACAAATCATCTAAAAAAGAAGACCTTCGACCAATGCGTGCTCCCAGTCATGACTTACGGTACCGAAACACTTTCCTTAACCCAGGCCATAGCAACCAAACTCAGAGTAGCCCAAAGAAGAATGGAAAGGTTGCTACTGGGACTGACTCTCAGAGATAGAGTCAGAAATGAGGAAATAAGAAGAAGGACAGCCAGAATGTCTGATGAGTGGTGGGCCAGAAAAATGATAAGGTGGAGGCCACGAGCTGACAAAAGGAGTATAGGCAGACCACCTACACGATGGACAGACGATGTCAAAAGAATCGCTGGCAACTGGCTACAAAAAGTTCAGAATTGACACAACTGGATTAATTTAGGGGAGGCCTATGTTCAACTTTGGACGCAGAAGGCTGGTTGATGATGACGAAGGTTTGTCTAGTAGGATTATGTTTCGTTATCACCACCAACGTTACAAAATGATTGTCAAAGTTCCTGAGGAAGCAGCTTTAAATATTGTTGTAAATAATTCTAACGAATCAACTGAATTAACTTCTGCTGAGGACGTAAAATATTTATTTCGTGTCGATCTTTTCCAATTATCATTAAAGTCTCTCCCAAAATCCCCAGAATCATAACGTTATGACTCGTTACAAGACAACAAAGGCGAGTCTAAACAGTCTCTCTATCAATGCTAGGAAGCAACCTCACACACTATTCGTATAATAATACTCACAAATACTAAAGGACTGATCAGTGAAAGTAAACCCTTCTACTCATAACCAAAAGAGCCCTTTATAAACATAAAACTACAACTAAACACAATGAGAATCTAACTTGACTTATGTAACTGTGGCATGAAGTTCAGGGGGATCGTTAGGGGATTATGTATAGTTATCAGCACCAACGCTACATAATTTTATGGCGCCCAACGTGGGGCCATAAAATTAGCAAATGAAGCAACCTCACACACTATTAGAATATTAATACTTACTAATACTAAAGGAAGGATCAGTGTAAGTGAACAATAGATACCTTTATAAACATAAAACTATAACTAATCACAATGTTCCTGTGGAAGCAGCTTTAAATACTGCTGTAAATAATTCCAACGAATCAAATGAATTAACCTCTGCTGCGGACGTGGTGAAACATTTATTTCGTGTCGACCTTTCCCAATTATCATTAAAAGCTCTCCCGAAATCCCCAGAATCATAAAATTATGACTCGTTACAAGACAACAAAGGCGAGAGCTCATTTTAATCGTCGTGTCACCTCCCGGATCCAAATAAAACTTTGAATTGCTCTGCTCGGGGATATCATCGAGTAAAGTGCATCTTAAAGACGCCTTGTTGCCAAGTCTCGCGAAAATAATTATTTTGTTTGTCAAAATATAAATCTTGTATTCTAGAGGTCGACAATGAATGTTATACAAGGGACACCGGGCTATATTTAAGAAGGCAACCGAGTGTACATTTCCCGGTTTGATTGGATTAGTTCAGATTCTTCTCTGAGTTACCTGATCCAGGCACTAAAAATTGCCCATTAAGCACTTCACAAATGTACCGTAAGTTCTGAACTCGCTGCTCGAAGGTGCGAAATGGTATGATCCAGTTTTACCAAAAATAACGGTGGCCTTAAAAATCAAAGTTGAATCTTAGATTTCCCATACCGCTGCCTCAAATTTTTCAACCACGATGTTCTCCTTCTCCCCGGACTATGCTTGCCCAGTATTTTTCCTTCCGTAATAACATGCAGGATCTCATACTTCTCCGGGTGTCTCATAACATGACCGTCTTTTGATAGTTTTAACTATTTCCAGATCTTTGGCCATGCGATTGAGAACTATGTTGTTACTAACTCTGTCCACCCAGCTGATCTCTAGTAATTGCCAGTAAACCCACAGACGTTTAAGCACCATTTCTGTTAGTGTCCAAGAGTACTGGAAAATATACTTTTACAACTACCTAAAGTACCTTAAGTTCTATTGACCTTAATTTTATGATAATTTTAGTTGCAGTGGCTGAGAGATCCTTTTTTACTCCCATTACTGCAGATGAAGGTAAAAGCACATTTTCGAACATTAAAAATGAGCTTCCATCAAGCTGGAATGGGAATTTTTGAGAATTTCCTGGCCTTACCACTTGGTGCCCCGCATGCTTTTGCTAAGGCAGTAAATAACTCATTTTTGTCGGGAATTTGTTCTATTTGTCTTAAAAAAAGCAGTGGTTATACCCGTTTACAAGAGAGAGGACCACAACAGTCCGTCCAACTTGCGGTCAATTAACCTGGCTAAAGTAGTGGAGAGGCTGGTTATGGTGAGGATGAGTGCTTAGCAGTTTGGTTTCCGCAAGTCACTTGATATGAGTGACGCCATTTGTAATTTTCTAGAGCTGCTGTTCAATTAGGGAGCCGCAGCGATCTTCTGTGATTTGTCAAATGCATTTGATTGTTTTGATCACAGAGTACTGCGATGGAAGCTGTAGGTGTACGAGTTCAGGGGAACAGGCTTAGAATGGTTTCGTCTTACTAATCAGGACGTGCGCAAACGTATATTTGAGCCACCAACAGTTGTTTCTGAAAATTCGGATGATGAAGAAGCTGAAGAAAGTAGCAGTGATAAGAAGCAAGGTCATTCGAATGCCAGGAAAAAAGAATCTTCATCTGATTTAATGAAAATAGCATTTCCAATATAGTCGAAGCTTTTAGTCTTTGGGGTTACTGCAAATGACGAATTTTTCGAAATTGGTACAGAACTGACTTCTAGATATAATTTACAGTAAACAGACAAAGTGATTAAACCAAATATTACTCCAGAAGAATTTTTTGGCATGCCATCATGAGTTGTTTCAAATTTCCTAGAATTCATCTTTACTGAAGCATGAAAAATCGGCTTCGAATTATTGATGATGTAATGAATCGAGACAGGTTCTATAAATGTCGTACCAATTTGGAAGAAACCAGCTTTGGAAAATTCAAAAAGAGATGTAAAGAAAATGACAGATCAATGAAAGGATCTTTTTCAATTGTTGAACAAATGATCCCATTTTTGGAACGTTGTCCAGTGCAGCAACCAAGGCCTGTTGGCCTTAAAAATTTTGTACTGACAAGGTCACAGGGTACAATGCTAGATTTCGAGATATACCAAGGATCCTTGACACCCCTAGAAAACATAGAAATTGGTTTAGGGCCAAGATGAAAAGAGGCCAGTCAGAATTAACAAAATATATGTGCAATAAATCGAAAAGACAGTAAACCCGTTATTATGATTTCTACGGCCTTTGGGGTACTTGCTGAACAAAACGTGAAGCGAAGGAATAAAAATGCAAAAAAACATGCAGACATATCCTGCACAAATGTTGTTAAAATGCATAATGAAAAAATGGGAGAAGTCGATATTTGTATCCAAATGACTGAATGTTACAGGACTTATTTTAAAACTAGAAAATGGACATTTAAAACCATTCTACATTTATTTGATATATCCGTTGCTAATAGCTGGATGGAATATAGAAATGGTTGCAAGATAGAAATATATTATGGACCTTTTGGAATTTCCTTTATATTTGGGAGAGTTTTTAGGGAGAAGAGAAAATGAAGACACTCTATTAGAAGAAGAAGAGCCTGGGACCAGGGCTAAGAATGCGTGATATGCTCCACTTTCATATGCAGCTTGGAAACTTGCCAATGTTGTTCGAGAATAAAGCGTGACAAGCCCAGGTGTTTGAGTGTTTGAGTAAAAATCAAAAATGTTTTGTTAAATTTCTGTTGGCTCCTATAATTATGCCAATTCCTAAAATGTCATTTTAAAAATTTGAAAAAAATTGCTCCTCTTAACTGGCTTCAAACTACTAATAATAAGAATGTATAACTCAGGATGGTAAGGGGTACGGAGTGTGATATTTCGAGTGGATCCAAGTTTTGGTGCCTAAATAATGTGGCAACTAAGCGTTGTATAAGTCTGCTAAGTGTGGCCTGAAATCCCTTCGTCGAACCCTCTTTTGGCCCTGCAATAACCGTAAATTCTATTAAAACATAACCACGGCGCGAAATCTGCCGCCATTACGGCGGTGCTTCCGCAGTCATCTGTTTTACGTCCCCACACCCCCCTCGCCGCCCCCGCGAGCTCTTAATAGAACCCATTACGGCGCTCGCTCAATCTTTTTGAAAGCTTTCCCGAACGCCATAACGCTCAATTATTAAGCATTATTGCCCGTGCTGTATTTTTGATTTCCCGCTTTTGTTTTTTATTGCGAGATTTACGAGCCGAAGAACCGAATTTATGAATCGGCTTTTCTCAAAAGTGCTCACTGGAAGTGGCGGAGGACTACAGATAGGCTTATTGTTTACTGCGAAGCGCAACAAATTTCTCTTAACTCATTAAAATGTAGTAGCAGTAAAAATTAAGGATTTCCACCAACTAAAAGACAGCTGGTTTACAAATAAGTAATATTAATTTTTAATACTCGCCCTCCTCTCGGGAAAACGTTTAGAATAATCCCCTATAAGCTTCCGAGTACAATGGTTTAAGGGTCGCGACAAAAAGCTACCCTGTAACAGGGTGTTTTCGTAATCCACCCCTCGGCAGCTGGCGATGTGCACTTGTCGTAGCCACTCAGCCACTTGTGTGGCACGTTCGTGTTTATCTTGAACAGGTTGCATAAGTGCTGCGATGTTTTGGTTGCTTAATTGCTGTTTGGTTATAATATGTGAAGTTACGATTCACACTTGCTTTATAATAATATCGCTGTCTGTTTGTAATCAAAAAAATTATATTATCAAAATCATCATCTCATTCTTTCCCAGGGTTTAATTTATTTCTAAAGCTCATCAGATAATTTTAAAATTCGTTTTTTACTGTTCTAAGTTTATGTTTGAAGACAAAATGCATTAGACTTTGCTTGTTGCGCATTGTTAGAAGAGTTTGAAAATAATTAAGAAATTGCAAAAACCATTGGCTTGTCTGCTTTTTACAGAATAATGTATTGATTGATTCCCTTCAACTCTATCTACACCACTGGTGCATAAAAGGGTCATTTTTAAACTAGAGCATTTGCCATGAAAAATTGATTCAAAAAGCTTGTTTTTACACCATTCTATCAAAAAAAAGAAAGAGTCCTATTTTTGAGTTTTTCACTTATATCACAAACACCGTGTATCGTACGGAGTTTTTCTCACATGATATGAAAGCGTATGAAATTCTCTACAATTTTCATTCCATAAACTTTTTTCGAATTCGCTACCGTTTGCGAGCTACACGCCCGGAAATAGTGAAAATAAAAAAATAAAAAAATTACCTCACATTTTTCATCAAACATTCCTTCATATGGTTTAAACTATTCATCTAAGGAAAAAAACCTCTTTTAGAAAGTTATAGAGAATTTAATTCATTTTAAGAATATGTATACATATGCCAATATATCTCCAACCGGTCAACAGTTACATCAATAATTGTAAAATTTTTCGTAAAATTTCGTCTTTCTCAGAAGAAGTTGTCATGAGCGTACGGTGACAAAATAGCATGACGTTACGTATTGGAACGTCATCGTCCCATGACGTTCAGAGATGTCAAGATATGTCATGTACATATTGAATGTAAGTCTGCATTTTACTCGTCGGTAGTGAAAACATTGTTTCGAATATGGTCTGGGCCTCACAAAAGCTTTAAAAAATTTTAGTGCATGTTTGGATATTGCGGTGCTTTTATCAAACTAAGTACGTCTACACAGCTACATTCTTCAGATGAAAATTAGCCAAAAAGGTAGGTTTAAATGTTTTATATTGTATTTTCGATCATTTTATAGGAGAAAATAATTACATTATATTATAGGAAATTTTAACTAAATATAAACTTGAATTTGAAAAATAGTCCAGTAGAATTTTGAAAATAATTTTTTATTGTTTGGGAAAATTTACAATTATTTTTGTAAAACAAATTCGATTTTTTCACATACTAATATATAAAAAAGGTTTTTTGTATAAAAACATGATTTACTCATTTAAATAAATATTATATTTTACCAGTAGGTCATGACGTTAGTTTGCGTCAAAGCGACAAGGCGACTGAGCGCGCGGGGAGATTAAAATAATAATCGATCCTGGCAGTCAACGTGTTAACAAAGAAATGCAAGTGGTTTCTATAAAAGTGGGAACCACATGACGTCATGGCTCCCATTTAGCATATCTTGTTTTCATTGTTTCATGGTTATAAGCCACAACTTTTGTTGTGAGTTCAACCAAGTGTCCTGTGTGTATTGAGGACGTCGTTAAAGAAAGTAAGGACGTCTCTGAGGTCAGAGAAAAGGTAATACTGGGCCTTATTAATGCAAGTAAGGAACGGAAGGACGACAAGCACCGAAGTTTCCATGGATTGACAACCCTTTTGATTCACACCAGTTGTCGCAAAAATTACACCCGAACTGATACAATTAAAAAATATATTAGGGAGGAATCCACATCCAAGGAAGAAGCAGGGGCATCTCAGCTCAGGTCTTCAGTTCCCAAATTTAACTTTAAGAAAAATCCAAAAGTCCTTTGAACAAAAGGAGAGTTGCACATTAAGTTCAGACTCTAACTGTTCAGTATCGTATCAAAGAGGCGTGTTCTATGAGGAAGGATTCCTGAAGTGACGAATTTCTTGGTCGCCTTCTTGTTGCTGAGGCGGCAGTATACCACAAAGACTGCTACCACAAATTTGTGAAGCCTATAAGTTGCCCAACAACGAAAGCTGAGATTTCCAAATACCTGTTACACAGGTTATGGAGGAGATTTTCGCCTACATGGAGGGAAGCACCAATTGCTAGTTCTCCCTAGATGAGATACTGGGCGTTGTAACAAAGGCCAAACCCCAGTGGCGAACCATCAAGACTGAGTTGGAAAGGCAATATGGAGACCGAATACTGATCACTCCAGGGGTCAACAGATTCAATGTGCCCTTGAGGTATGTTTTAGAGACACTGGGTACAAAATGATTAGTGCAGTGGGCCAAAAATGAAGAAGAGGAGAGGTTGAGGATTGTTGCTAAAGTTATGGAAATTTTACGGCAATACGTTCAGAGTCAAGTATACAACACACACCCTCCCAGCGACGACTTCCTGAAGAATCCAAGTACTCTGCCTCAATCTGTAACTAACCTCTACTAGGGAAGACAAAGAAAGTAGAAGAAACGAAAAAAGAACATGCTGCACTGGGAAATGCTATTATTACGATTGTCAGACCAATTGTGCAGCCTCTCCCTGCTCCTGTACAGAAAGTACGCATCAAAGCACTTGATTGACCTCCTCGCCAGTTTGGGCTTCTGCGCATCGTATCACGAAGCTCAAAAGTTGAAATTTCTGCAATCTATTGTGCTAAACCAGGGTTCAAGATGGGGGCTTTCAATCAGTTTGTATTTGACAATGTTGTCTTCAATGTTTGTACTATTGATGGGCTCAATACTCTTGATGCTATGGGTGAAATCAGGTGTATTGCCCCCTCTAATTCGCTTGAAAAAGGTGAAAACATACCAAGACTGAAGCATATGCCTTCGTCACATGATATTGGAGAACTTGGCATTGTTCCGCTGCAAACCTTCCAGAAGGGAGCTAGCCTTGAAAGTATAATAGTCAGACAGATTGACGTACTCGAAGAAATGGTTCACCTTCAACCATTCGACACCCTCTGGTTCGTTGCAAAACAACTGGACATCCCCCTGCCAGAATGGAAAGGGGACATGATGACCATAACAACAGGGGATTTCTCAGATATCCAACTGTGTAGTGCGCCTCGGTGGGTTCCACTTGCTGATGTTCTTTTTGGGAAGCATAAGCTATTTCATGGCTGGAAGTGGCTTGAAAAATTTTTTATGCATTGCCTATGCTCCTTTATTTGTTGATAAAATGCTCCAGGGTCACACGTTTGCGAGAGCAGTAAGAGCACATTTTCTTGCAACGACGGCATTATCGAACAAAATACTTGACCAAATATAATTTACAGCACAAAAAAAATCACTGTCATGGAAATTTTGTCTGGTTTCCTCGATGAGCCGAGAAACATGGGGAGAAGTTGGAAGCATTTAAAAATCCTTTACACAAATAGTGCACTATGTAAAAATCGACTTCTCCTATTGGTCGATCCATCTCGTATTATGATATGTCTGCGTGATGCAATCGATTTCGATCAAGACCTCTTGTGGTGTAGAGGTTTAGATTGTTGGCTCTCACCTGGAAAACGCGGGTTCGAACCTCGTTGCTTTTTTTTATTATTTTTTTTAAGATTATGTTTCTAAACAGCTCTTTTCCTTGATTTTGGGTATGTCTTGGGTTAGATTGGGTTAGCACCTGGTTAGTTTCCTTTTCTTGAGCCCCCGTAGCGAGCGAAGCGAGCGGAGGGCCATGCGGATCGACCAATGGGAAAGGCCGATTTTTATATAGTGCACTATTTGTGTAAAGGATCTTATAATGCAAGTTGGAACAGCTTAAAGCCAATGGGCCAACAGCTCAAATCCAGTATTTCAAGATGGTTTATCTCGTCAAAGAGTATATACATGCAGAAAGATCCGGTGATTGGGATGCGCGCCTGATCTGCGTAAAAAAGATGATACCATACTTCCATGCATCTGGATACTTCCTCTACGCAAAGTCCAGCCAGTTATATATTCAGGATATGGAGAATTTATCATCAACGTTGATAC
>MU186543.1:7915-21537 GCA_016904865.1 Pissodes strobi | reverse complement strand
ATCAAAATACCCGACAAAAATTCCACGTTTAGAATCAAATCAAAATATCGACAACATTAAAAGCCCCACAATATCAAAATCTTGGATTATTCTAATTTTGAGTTCACTGACCCTTTTGCGACACTTAAAATGCCTACAGACCAAAATCTCGACGTCAAATTTTTGTTAACCCATCAAAATACATACATTAAAATCCCGAAAGAGAAAATCATACTTTGAACATCCCAGTAAATCGAATCGACCACATCCCTACTATCTAAAATCCCGACATCAAAATCTGGTCAATCCATCACTTATGAAAACTCGTCAAGCACCCATTCGAATTCTTCGGGAACCAATCAGTTCTGTAGATCGAACTGCAATTTATTGAAGATATGCCCATTGAGCCAGAATAAGGCTCTGGTATGAGAACCAGTCCATTGTGAGTGTCCAACAAGTTCCGCTGCTTGAACCATGACGTCAAAAAACTGGGCAGTGTATTATATAACTATATTATGACTTAAATCGGCGTATACAAAATAAGGATATTACACTGCAACCGCGCCATATTATTAAACCAACATTATTATAAAAATTGTCCGGACGTCGGGGCCCTTTGTCAACAAATCAAATATTCTATATATCCTGATATTGTGTGTGTCATTCGTGATATGCAGCATTCGTGTGTAAAATTGCTGATCAAAAATTCCGTGTCCGGAATAGAAATAAATGTTTCGTAACAAATAACAACAAAGGGGAGAGGGGATTGTTTTATTTGGACGAAAATATCGACCGGTGCAAACGGGCAAATATTATCCGAGGCAAAATAAATAAACCCCGACGGGATTGGATAAATTGTCAAATCTAAAATGAAATATGCCGAAATGATTTTGTATTTTTGTTGATTTTTATTTACGCCGAGGACAGGGTTTCTCGTGTATTTATTTTGTTTTAAAATTTATCAAAAAATACTGGCAACGACTACTGTGTCCAATTATTTATTTACTGCAAGTAGAACAATCGAACAAGATGGGCAACACTGCAAAAGTTAAATAACCGGATATAACTGCTCAGACTATTTTTTATCCTTTTCTAAATAGACGAAAAGAAAATAGCCTCGACGCATTTCTTATTGGCCAAGAGTTACAATGTGACATTCACGCTAATACCTTACTAGTGTTTACCGATGATAATTAGATTCAAATACATTATGTATCTAACAGTTTCCGCGTCATCATAGTGAGTTCGACTGTGGATGTTAGAACATCTACGGGAGACGATTAGCGCGATTTTAGAGTTCCAAATTGGAAACGAGCGACTTCGGTCAAGTATTCTGCGAGGACCAGTGCCTCGCTAGGCGAAGTTAGAAGATTCACCGAGACGACGAAGGATTCGGCCCGAGTGAAATTCAAGAGAACATGAGAACAAAGAAGACAACCGAGACCATGGAAGTAACACCGGCCGAAGAGGAACAGCGTACGCCAACCTCGCCAAGAAGCCACCAGCAAAGAATTTAATCCCGCCTATCACCATAGAGGAAAATGGAGACTGGAAACAGCTTCGCGAAACCATGAAGGCAAAGAATATTGAGTTCCATTTTGCGAAAACGAGAGGACAAAATACTCAAGGCTATACCAAGACTCCTGATGACTACAGAGCGCTGGGCCGCGTCCTTTATGAGACGGAAAGGCCCTTCTTTACTTATCAGCTGCCTGAAGCAAAGAAGACGGAGCGTTGCTCAGGCAGTAGTCTTTCAGCGAACATCCACGACAACCAGAGGATGGTTAAAGTAGATCAGGTAAGCGACAAAACATTATTATTCTCAAATGTAAATATCCTTAAAATAGAAATAGATGCAAATATTTTAAGAAACAGTAGCGCTAGCCCTACGGCTAGTCGTAGCGACAATAATGACTTCTCGACCCTTCCCTAGGCAAAGGGGCCGCTCAAGGCGACGCTACGCGACGGCCGGGAAGTAAAAACGTTCTTTCAGGAACGCCGAAGACAGCAACGAAGGTGACTTATCTGAAAGTACTTCGGGAATGTTCGGAGCCAGCCGCACAGCGCGATGATTAGCCAGAACCAAGGCGAACTGCGACCAGGCGAAACTAAAGAAAGTAGTCAACGCATACACCAAACTTAAGGAGGCCAGAGATAAACAAAGAGAAGAGAAGGAAGCCCTCAGAGCGAGACTGGGGAGGCTCGAAAAACTCGTCGATTCCCAAAATGTTGCAACTAGGACAGCCCCCTGCAGCAGCCCACCCTGCAGCAACACCCCAGGCAGAGACGAGGAAACGACATGCAAGGAGCCGCGACAGCTCCGAGGAGCGAGAGATACAACGAAAAAGGACGCACCAAGAAGCTCCAAAGAAGACAACCGAGACCATGGAAGTAACACCGGCCGAAGAGGAACAGCGTACGCCAACCTCGCCAGAAAGCCACCAGCAAAGAATTTAATCCCGCCTATCACCATAGAGGAAAATGAAGACTGGAAACAGTTTCGCGAAACCATGAAGGCAAGGAACATTGAGTTCCATTATGCGAAAACGAGAGGAAAAAATACTCAAGCCTATACCAAGACGCCTGATGACTACAGAGCGCTGGGCCGCGTCCATCATGAGACGGAAATGCCCTTCTTTACTTATCAGCTGCCTGAAGCAAAGAAGATTCACGTGGTAATCAGAGGATTGCTACTAAAAACAGTTGAAGATACCTGAAGAACGAACTACAAGAAATGGGCTACAAGGAGGACGAAGTAGCCCAGATGACCAGCAGGCGCAACAGGAAGAAGATGCCGTTGTTCTTAGTGAAAACTAAGAGCAAAGAAATCTTCAACGCTCGATACATCCTCAACATGACTGTACGTGTTGAGAAGATAATCAAAGAAGAAGGCCCGAGGCAGTGCTTCCGCTGCCAAAAGTACGGGCATACGCAGACAGGATGCTCGTTCCCAGTTAAATGCGTGAGGTGCGGAGACACCCACAAAGCTGACAAATGCTTAGTCCCCAAGGAGGAGGGACTTCGGAACGCCAAGTGCACCAACCGCAGCAAGGACCACCCAGCCAACTACAAGGGATGCGAGAAGTTCCCTAAGAAGAAGTCACAACAACAAGTGACTACACAAAAACCGCCCAGGCCGGCGACAAATCCGACGCCTAGATCGGCGGGTAGAAACACGCCGCTAAAACCGGCGGGTAATAACAGGTTATGGCGATGATTGTACCATTGATCCAAAAAATGGTACAGGAAGCTTTCTCCGCCTTCAATGGACAGTGAAGACATCGATCGCCTCATAATTATGTCGTGGAACATCTATGGCCTCAGATGTCACAAGATCGAAGTCCAAGAACTTCTGCAATGACATAATCTGGCGGTCCTGGTCTTGCAAGAGACCAGGATTAATCGATCGATTAACTTCACCCTTCCCGGATATACCATCTATCGTCACGACAGAGTTAACCCCATAGGAGGTTGGGTTGCTCTAGTAGTCAACAACGAGATAGAATACACCAATCTAGGAAACGAAATGGACTCAGAGATTGAGGCGGTCGCCATAAAAGTATCCACGAGACGTGGAGATATCAAGATAACCTCGGTTTATCTTCCGCTCCAAGATCTGATACATAAAGAGGACATAGAAGAGTTAACGCGAAACCCAAGCCCCAAGATCATCATTGGGGACTTGAACTGCAAACATCAGCAGTGGAACAGTTCCAGGACACAATATTGTGAAGACAGAGGTGTAGATGCTCTAGGACCGGATCAGCCCACATTCCTACCCAGGGGTGTAGGAAGGCCCGAAATTCTGGACATAGCACTTCTCAAAAATGTGTGAGTCGACACGAACATAGAGACCATAGTAGAAGGGACATCAGATCAGAACCCTATAATGCTGTGCGTCAATCTAAGACTTGCAAGATCCAACTTGAGAACAAGAAAAAAGACCAACTGGCATAGATACCAGAACCTGATTAAAGATATCACCGAAATTAGACGAATAAACAACGCCCACTTCGAAGTCAAAAATCTCGAAAACAACATCATCCAGGCCTACAACTCTAGTACTGCTGTAGAAGATCTCTCCAACACTAGATGACATGATGATCTATCTGACGAGATCAAGAACATGATCCGAGAGAACATGAGACTTAGGCGAGTTAATGCAAGAATCGGCAGAGACAACGACAGAGTCACGCTGAACCAGCACAGCAGCACTCTAAAAACGAGACTCAAGGCGCATAGAAACGAATCTTGGCACCACAAGCTCAGGGAACTGAGCCTAGAGCAATTAGCCTGGCAGATGCAGAGGGCACTCCGCAACACCAGGACTCTTGTCCCACCCTTAAGTGGAGCAGGAGGTCTGGTCTACGCGAACGTGGATAAGGCGGAACTATTCGCTGAAACCGTGCAGGACCAAGGCAGACTAAACGAACATCCTGACGAGGATGAGGAACATCTCGAGAGCGTACAAGAAAGAGTCATGTGCCAAGAGCAACGACGAATTCCAGCTAGTTGTAAAATTCCGACCTCACCAGCTGAGGTTGCGGGCATCATAAAGACAAGAAAAGCTCCAGGAGCGGATAAGATCACACATAGAATGCTCAAGAAGCTACCGAGAAAAGGTATAACAGCAACCGCTAATATCATCAACGCGATGATGAAACTCGGACACTTCCCTGACAGGTGGAAGGAGGCTGAGGTGGTAGTAATACCTAAACCAGGTAAGGATAAGACCAATCCTGCAAATTACAGAGGCCTATTAGTCTCATTTCGGCTGTTAGCAAGGTGGCAGAGCGAGTCATACTGAAGAGACTTAACAACGAGTCAAGTGAACAGGACACAATCTCCAGTTTCCTGTACGGATTCAGAGCGGGACATTCATCAGAGCTACTGGTGCTCAAAGCAGTGGAATACGTCACGAAAGGCTTCAACAGCGGCAAAGCGAAAGGAGCAATCTTTCTAGACGTAGAAAGAGCATTCGACAGAGTATGGCATTAGTTGCTGTACTATAAGATGGTAGTAGGGGGCTACTCTGATCGAATCAATCATCAAAAGTTACCTGACAAACCGAAGATTCCACGTGAAGATCAAGGATAAGACATCCAGACCAAGAACACTTCAGGCAGGAGTACCGCAGGGCTCAGCCCTTGGACCGTCCCTCTACTCAATATACACGTACGATATACCAACGATCGAAGATGCACATATATCATTGTACGCTAACGATACAACGATACAAGTCACCTATAACAATATCACGAGGATAAGCACTGTGCTACAGAGGGTCACAGATGAAATCATCAACTGGATAATAAAGTGGAAAATCAAAGTGAACGAGGGAAAAACGCAAACCATAATCCTCCAGAGAAGGAGGAAGGCTGCAGGACCACAAATAAGAATAAATAACAGCAACATTCCTTGGAACAATGAAGTCACTTATCTTGGAATACATCTGGACCGTGGCTTGACATGGAGAAAGGCACATCCAAGCTGCAAAAGACAAGACCAAACGGGCAATGGCCATGTTAAATCCCCTGATCGGGAAGAATAGCCAAATGGCATTGAAGACCAAACCTGTCAGCGAGATCTTAACTGATGTATGGCTCAACAGCCTGGGGATATGCAGCGAAATCAAGCATTAAATTGCTAACGAGTACAGAGAACGTACTAATCAGACGAGCAGCTTGCACACCTTGGTTCGTCAGAAATGATGACCTGCAACGAGACCTACAGTGGCAGCCTTTAGAAGACTTTATAGTCGAAAAGTCCAGGCGCGTATTCCTAAAGGTAAAAAACCATGATGACGAAAACCTGAGAGAAGTGATCAACTATCACCCAGACGACGTAAGGACCAGAAGATGGGCACATACAATAGACCTAGGAGTCTAATTGCATAAGAACAACACATAAGAAACGACACACTATACACGAGATGCGTGATCAAGTAATCACACGCGAGGAAACTACATAGTATGATCAGGACATAATAGGATTCAATCCCGAAAGTCCTTAATCTGACGTGCAGCAGATGATCCCCTAGAGGGGTCCAAGCACAGGTCGGCAATAACTGGAAGTTTTAGTTGGTATGCTACTGCAGCGAGTCCACCACTATCCCCCACCTCGGGGGTGGTGTGCATAAGAGAGCATTTTTACCACATCACAAAAAAAAGTTTTCGCAAATTATCGTTAAGCGTCCAGAGTTGTTGCGCCAGTGTTTTTTTTTCAGTCCGTGAAGGCACGAATTTTTTTAAGTTTTTTTTTAAAGATTTTGGGCATATGCCTTAGATTAGTTTTTGTTGGTTACGCCCCCGGAGCGAGTCAAGCGATCAGAGGGCAATGCATAATCCAAGACATCCTAAGATAATGCAAAAGCAACTAAAAAAAAATTGAATAAAACTCTTGACAAGGCTTCATTGGGGCGCTTTTTAAATAACAAAATAATATATAGGATTATAAGGAAGTATTTGTGAAAGGAAGAAAATACTAATCATATTGTAGATGTTTTTTAAGAATTTGACAAAAAACAACCAGCTCACTAGGTGATAAATGACATAGCGAAATGACGTTTTCGACGTTTGTCCGTAGCCAATGAAATTGAAGGAAACCTGACAATTTGCAAAACCTAGCAGGGATATAAAATTACTTCTCAGTAAACCGCAAAACATAAACAACACATCTGTCATCTCATCAGCTGTAACCCATGTGATTCTAGCCAATAGGATCATGACAATAAAATCCAAGCTGGTGCATCGAGACAGAGAGGGAAAAACTTAAATCCTTAACTTAACCTTTCATGTTGGTGTACCCGTTTTTGGTGAACTTGACTCTGCTCTGCTGACAACATTACCAATAGGTATCGGGAGAAAAGTATTTTAAGCTATTGGAAAATCAATATACACTGAGAGAACTAACAGCATAGAACTAAATTTTAAGATTTTAACATAGAAAAGCAGTATCAAGCATCTTTAAAATATATTCACTAATAACGATAAAACAGAAAATTTCGAAAATATTCGTTTCCAAAACTAACGATAGAAACGAAACTCTGACTGACAATAACAATGAGATCTGATCACCTGTTTTGATTTTGACAATTACGCCTTTGTGCTTGGACATGCGCATGCAAAATCTATTGGCAGGCTGTCGCCTCTCCTTTTAAGTTTTTTTCCTCTCTGGTCGAGACTCTTGTGACGAAAAGACCCCAAGTGATCTAGTATCCATAACCTAACTTCGGGCGGAAATGTGCTTCCTTTCTTTTTGTCCAAAATTCCCATTTTCACATTATAAATGAAAATTCTTAGACTGGCCTTTACTTTATTGCCCGAAATATTCAGGTTTCTGATTCTGGATCTGCGCGCTTATTGATTTTTTTTAAATTCCTTGAAAAAAAGGCGGCGATTAGTGAACTGGCGAATGATAAGAAAAGTGCCAATAAATCTAATGTAACACGATAGGGAGTAATAGAAAAATCGTTAGGAAAAGAGTGAGATATATTATAAGCAGCTGGTTGAGGCGGGTTGTATGCACGGGGATTATAGCATCCCAGACAATCTCCGATAGCGGAACGATAAAAGCGACAATGCCGATAAAGCAGCGATTTCAGATATCGATGGCAGCTTGATGGATGGGCCCATCACGGATTGTAAATCACTTTTAATCTAACACAAATTATTGTGTAGCCCGAGATCAAACAGCCAAACAAAATCAATTAGCTGATAAAGGACGCTACGTCAACTTGCGATGTTTGTCTTGCGCTTCTTTCATTCTTTCTGCGAAGAGCACCAGCGTTATAACACCTTCACCGGATGCAGACAATAAAAAATCGTTTATTAGTTTGTTATCAAATGAACGTTATTGACTTACACTATACTTATAGTTATTAGGGCGATCTCTTATTTATGCCATTGATTTTTACACCCTGTCGATCGAGTACGTAGACCCCTCTTGCCCAACCAGCAGCTTTGGGTAGATGAATTGACAAAAGCATGGGCACCTTCTCACACTTGTAACGAGAAATCGCTACTAAGGGCGGATGAATTGAAGGTCCTGAGGATATTCCTAGTAAAATCATTTTGGCTAATTTCAAAACAAAATATGTTTCAAGTGGCTCAATCGGATCCCCGCCTCCGTGGGGGAAGGAGGGGAATTTCTGAAAAAAGCAAAAAGGATGAAGAAAGAATCGAGATCGGAACATGGAACGTTAGATCCCTATACAAAGCAGGAATAATTCACAATGTGCCTTAAGAGATGGAACAACTTGAAGTTAACATAATGGGATGAGTGAAACCAGATGGCCCGACTTAGGCGAAATGCAAAAATATACTACTCAGTTAATAACAACTCAAGACATCAAAATCGAGTAGTAATGTATAGAAAAACTCCAAATACTCCAAATATATTTTACAAGTTTCATGAAAGACATTGAAATCGTCACCAGTTAATGTAAACAATATTAGGAGAAACTAGATAAATTATGTCTTAACAAACAGGCGATTTAAAATTCAGGCTCAGATGTTAGAACAGACCACAACCCAGTGCTAGTTAAAATGAAGGCTCAACTCAAGAAACCAAACACCGTAAAGAGAAGAAAGAAGCTGCAAATATCAAAACTTAAGAATCCAGTAACAAAGCAAAAGATGACAGAAAGAATGAATGAAGAACTAAGAATAGAGCAATAATGTTTTCGGCCAAAGGATTATTGGAAATAGTCAGGGATATCAGGAAGAAATATTACAATTAATGCAAAACGAAAGATCACATAAGAACAGCAATAACAACGCATAAAAAACATACCGAAAGAAATGAGAAGAAAAATGGCACGAAGAAAAATGTGCAGAAATAGAAGAACTACAAACAAAGTATGATGACTCCATCTTACACAAAAAAAAAAGATCTAGCAGTAGATAACAAAAGATCGAACAAAAGCAATATTCTACTAGACGGTAGAATAATCCCAGACAACAAGGAGAAAGATGGAATGAGAACAACAGGTATCAGTAGACGATAATACAGACAGTGATCAGGAAGGAAGAAGTTTTTCACGCAATGAAATCAGCTAAAAGCAATAAAGCACCAGAGCCCGATCAAACGTTAACTATTAATTTAAATCGGAGAAGAGCACATAGGCGTACTGGTAGAAGGATATAACACAGTATACAACATTGGAATCATGCCTTCACCATATTACCTCTGGACGAACAGCCCAATGAGAGTCACATCCTTGAGATATTCCTGAAGACAGTACATCAGAAGATTAGGAAAATCGAGCAAGATCTTAGTGAAGCACAGTTTGAATTCAGAAACGCAGTGGGAACGAGAGAGGCATTGTTTGTTTTTAATGCGATGGTTCAAAGATGCATGGACATCAACCAACCAGGGTATGTTGCCTTCCCATATCACAAAGCTTCTGATAAGGTTCATCATGATCACTTCATAAAGCTACTGAGAAATAAAAACATAGACAAGAATCTTAACCAGACCGCCAGAATAACCGTAGAAAATGAACTCTCGGAACAAATAAACTTAAAAGGAGGAGTAAGACAGTAAGACACTTAGATTATTCAACCAGGACACTTTTGCCACTGCTCTTTAATTTATGCTCGGAAGATATAGTACAAAAATCATCGGACTGAAAATTAATGGAGAGTTATTAATATTAGGTATGCGGATGATACTGTACTTATTACCGATTCATTGGAAGGTCTACGGGAAGCTAGTGGATTAAGTAGCAAAAATAGGCTAAGAAAAACGATGTCTATACTACAGGAATATGATCAGGAATAGAACAAGCTAAAACCTTGTTCAATAAAATGAGAAAAGTACTACGCAGGAACGACCTCAATGCTCAAATGTTTCTTGTTTCCGGTACTGCTGGATGGAATGGAAGCTTGGAAACTTAATCGCCTGGAAGAATTTCAGATGTGGGCTTGAGAATAAGCTGGGTAAGCAGAACAACAAAAAAGGAAGTATTAAAGAGGCTAAAAATAAGGAAAGAAATTATGGACACCTAAAAATTGGAAAATTGTAATACCTGGACCAGGCGATGAAAGGAGAGAAAAATATTTATTGTTACAGAATATTATATAAGGGAAATACAGAACAAAATAAATACAGGAAGTACAAGCATACACTGGTTGAATAACCTAAGGTAGTGAGTGGTACAGGAATAGACCAAACTAGAACTTTGTTCGATAAAATGAGAAAAGTACTACGTAGGAACGACCTAATTTTGATCCTAGTATCAAAATGCTGAAATGTTTCTTATTTCCGGTACTGCTGGATGGAATGGAAGCTTGGACTCTTAATAGCCTGGAACAATTCCAGATGTGGGTTTATAGAAGAGTCTTGAGAATAAGCTTGGTAAGCAGAACAACAAAGAAGGAAGTATTAAGGAGGCTAAAGATAAAGAAAGAAATTGTGGACACCATAAAAATTTGAAAAGTACAATACGTGGACCAGGTGATGAAAGGAGAGAAAAATATTTATTGTTACAGGCTATTATAAAAGTGGAATACAGAACAAAACAAATACAGGAAGTAGGCGCATATCCTGGTTGAATAACCTAAGGCAGTGAGTGGTACAGGAATAGACCAAGCTAGAACTTTGTTCGATAAAATGAGAAAAGTACTACTCAGGAACGACCTGATTTTGATCCTAGAATCAAAATGCTCAAATGTTTCTTGTTTCCGGTACTGCTGGATGGAATGGAAGGTTGGACTCTTAATCGCCTGGAAGAATTCCAGATATGGGCTTATACAGGAGTCTTGAGAATAAGCTGGGTAAGCAGAACAACAAACAAGGAAGTATTAAGGAGACTGAAGATAAAGAAAGAAATTGTGGACACCATAAAAATTTGAAAAGTATAATACGTGGACCAGGTGATGAAAGGAGAGAAAAATATTTATTGTTACAGACTATTATACAAAGGGAATACAGAACAAAACAAATACAGGAATTAGGCGCATATCCTGGTTGAATAATCTAAGGCAGTGAGTGGTACAGGAATAGATCCAGTACTGCTGGATGGAATGGAAGCCTGGACTCTTAATCGCCTGGAAGAATTCCAGATGTGGGCTTATACAAGAGTCTTGAGAATAAGCTTGGTAAGCAGAACAACAAACAAGGATGTATTAAGGAGGCTAAAGATAAAGAAAGAAATTGTGAACACCAAAAAAATTCGAAAATTACAATATCTGAACAAGATGATGAGAGGAGAGAAAAATATAAATTTTTACAGAATAAAACAAATACAGGAAGTAGGCGTATATCCTGGTTGAATAACCTAAGGCAGTGAGCGGTACAGGAATAGACCAAGCTAGAACTTTGTTCGATAAAATGAGAAAAGTACTCCGTAGGAACGACCTAATTTTGATCCTAGAATCAAAATGCTCAAATGTTTCTTGTTTCCGGTACTGCTGGATGGAATGGAAGCTTGGACTCTTAATCGCCTGAAAGAATTCCAGATGTGGGCTTATACAGGAGTTTTGAGAAAAGCTGGGTGAGCAGAACAACAAACAAGGAAGTAGTAAGGAGACTGAAGCTGGAAAAAGAAATTGTGGACATCATAAAGAATTGAAAATTACGGTACTTAGGCCAGGTGATTAAAGGAGAGAAAAATATATATTGTTACAGACTGTCATACAAGGGGAATACAGGGCAAAATAAGTACATGAAGTAGACGCATTTCCTGGTTGAATAACCTATGGCAGTGAGTGGTACAACAGCAGTTCAATAGAATTATACTGAACCGCAACCTGAAAAAAAAATTGCCATAAACATAGCCAACCTTCTCAAAGGAGACGACACATGAAGAAGACTGGCTCTTTATTTCACGCACTACCTTTGACAGATTTAACTATCAGATTATTTTAGCTTAGAACTTCGGGAAACTGATTTTAGCTTCGACACGGAGCACCTAGGGGGCTACCGAAAGGTTCCTTGCATATATGAGCACTGGAGCATAATTTTGCGTTTGAGGGAATCAAACCAGAGATGGTATCTCCAGCATTGGATTTAACCACTATCGCCAAGTTGATGTTCGGATTACAGGCTTCTACGATTTGTTTTTTATCATTACTTTATTACCTACAAACAAAAGCGAATTTAAATATTAAGTGAACTGACTCAGGTAAATTGTCTGATTTATCGACGTCCGCGATCGAAAGAAGAATGTCCGGATTATCTACGGTGGTGGCGAATGATTTATAATCCTTATCGTTGTTTAAATTTCACAATTCCGTGCCATAATTCTATGCCATTCGGGTCACTTTTATTTGCACTGTACGTTTGGTGGCGTGCGTGATTGCCATCGGCGCCCGGCCAGGTATTATATAAACATAGGAAGACAAACATTCCTAACATGGCCAACGTTATGAGGGAGTGTGCTGCCTGTAAATTAGGTATTTGTAGTAAAAAAAAATATTAAATCGTCTAACAGGAGCCTCGTTATTCTACGAACAAGCTAGGCACCACATGCTGTCGTTTAGTTTCGAATTTTCGATTTGAAATTCGTTTTTCACCATCGAAATTTTAGGTTTAGCTTGATTTCTATATTATATTCATAACATACTTGTAAAATGCAGTATCATTACTGGATAGAAAACGTCATGTAGGGGAACTAGAGGCAAGACAGCATCATGAGGTTAATGGGGTAATATATTTTCCATATTTTGCAGGTCGTGTAGGTATCTTTTGGCAATATCATTTGTTTTTGTGAGTGACAAGAAAGAGGTGCAAAATGTGGCATATTTCATGATACATGCCCTACTTATACCAGATGAAAAATTATTGGGTATGATTTGGGACCCAACCAATTATTTCTTTAAACAAAAATTATAGGAATATTTTTTGAACAACAACAAGGAATTACATAGAAACAGTTCCACTTTCTCTTTCATACTATTAAATAATAAGAATAAGGAAGTTTTAGTGGATGATTTGCAAGTTAAATATGTACTCTTTACGTACATATATTTGAATAATAAGATATCTCTTCCTTTAGATTTTTTCGGTGGCTATTATTGTGAAATTCGCATGTATTGTTTAAAAATATAAGCATCACCTGTCTCTCCCTCAAACTGAAATTAGGAAATTGATAAATAAGGAAGTTTCAGTGGATGATTTGCAAGTTAAATATGTACTCTTTACGTACGTATATTTGAATAATAAGATATCTCTTCCTTTAGATTTTTCCGGTGACCATTATTGTGAAATTCGCGTGTATTGTTTAAAAATATAAGCATCACCTGTCTCTCCCTCAAACTGAAATTAGGAAATTGATAAATAAGGAAGTTTAAGCGTATGATTTGCAAGTTAAATATGTACTCTTTACATGCATATATTTGAATAATAAGATATCTCTTCCTTTAGATTTTTCCGGTGGCCATTATTGTGAAATTCGCGTGTATTGTTTAAAGATATAAGCATTACCTGTCTCTCCCTCAAACTGAAATTAGAAAATTGATAAATAAGGAAGTTTCAGTGGATGATTTGCAAGTTAAATATGTACTCTTTACGTACGTATATTTGAATAATAAGATATATCTTCCTTTAGATTTTTCCGGTGGCCATTATTGTGAAATTCGCGTGTATTGTTTAAAAATATAAGCATCACCTGTCTCTCCCTCAAACTGAAATTAGGAAAT
>MU186542.1:72059-88698 GCA_016904865.1 Pissodes strobi | reverse complement strand
AGGGTGTCCCAGTTCTCTCCTCTCCTTTTTAATATATTTATTAACGACCCAAAAACTTATATAACTAATCCTTTCCTTGGTGCGTTTGAAGATGATAGTAAATTATAAATTGTTAGATACAGAAGATTTGCAGCATGACATCGATCAACTTTTTAAATAGTGTAATAAAAATTATTTATACTTAAATGTAGAAAAATTTTTCTTTTTACTATGAAAAAGAATCTTATCCATTGCACTTATAATGTTAATTCTACTAATGTAGAGAGAATCTTCTTGGTTAAGGACTTAGGAAAGTACAATTTAAAACGGTAATAAATGTTGTGCTAGAAAAAAATATGTGGTTAGTAAGAATTAACCTTAGGGTTGGTGGCCAGAAATTTAACATCCTTAATGTTTATCACTCTCCAAATTCAAGCGACGGTGAATTCCTGGATAAACTGGAAGAGATTTTAAGTAACTATGGTATAAAACCTGAAACATTTATTTTAACTGGAGACTTAAATATAAATTTAGCAAAAGAAACATTCAATTCTAAGAAATTAAACAATGTAATACAAAGAAGTGGAATGCCCCAAATGGTACAAAATTACAGACGAGTTACATCCAATAGCGCTACAATAACTGATCTCATAATATCAAATGATAAAGAAGTTAAATACAACACAGAGCTGGGCAAAATACTTTTGGAAAATATTTAAATACTAAATACTTTCTAAAAATTGAAAGTATTTAAATAATAAATACTTTCTTACAAAAGAATAAGTGAATACTAAAACTGTTTAAATAATTTTAGAAGACAAATACTTTTGGACCTTATAGATTCTGAATGGCCAGAAAATAATGGAAATGTTGATGAAATGGCGAATTATTTGGTGCAAAATATAATGGAAAACCTAAACAACCATGCACCAGTTATAGAAAAAATTATTACCAATAGATGGGGTAATAAAAGATAGTGGACACCAGAAATAAAATTAGAAATTGTAGAACGAGATAGATTATATAGAAAAGCAATTATAACACAGACTGTAGAGGATTGGAATAGTAATAAAAAAACAGAGGAATGAGGTTGTTCAAATAATAAAAGATCAGAAACAGGCATACTATCATGAGAGGATTGACGAATGCAAATAAAACTACAGAAATGTGGAAAAACCTGAAAAGCATTATTAAAAATAAAAATACCACCAAAAACAATAGGTAAAGGAATCATTTTTGCCGGAAAATTAGAGTCTGATAAAACAAAAATTGTAGAAAAATTTAATAAATACTTTATATACAGCATTTATGTTCTGGTGAGGGATGTGGGAATAGCAAATACAGAGCCAATATTAGAAAATATAAAAAACTGACATCTTCTGATTAGGAAATTAATGAAATATAGTTTTGGGAAAAATGTACTGAACTGGTTCTCAGAATATCTACAGTCAAGGTCGCAATTAACAAAATATAATGATGCAGTATCTCCAGTGATGGAAAATAAAAACGGAGTTCCACAAGGAACAGTAATGGGTATTGATTTATTTGATATGTACATAAACGATGTTGTGAAGGTGGTGAAGAAGTGGTGAGATGCAATTATTTGTAGATGATACTATGCTATTCTATGAGGTTGAAGATGTTGATCATGTTGTTATGAGACTAAATACAGACTTGAATAGGTTGTATAAATGGCTAATAGTCTAAGTGTTGATATAACCCACTTCTTTAAAATACTATTTCATTAGACCTGCTACATTAATTTTTGAGACACCCTATATAAGTATATATTTTGAGACACCCTTTATACATGTAAAAGATAAATCAAGTCATAAATTGAAGTCGAGTTTTTGCGATGTTTTTTTGGAGGATATCCGAAAGGTATTGCTCGAGAACGGAAAATAGAGAGTCAGAAGCCAGCGGAGTGTACAGTTTATTTTGGTGAATTGTTTTGCTTCTGTGTTGCAATATCATCATGTCATTACAAGTCGGTAAAATGAAACTTTTAATATTGTTATTATCATAAGTTGTACCATTATATATTTTATACTCATTGATAATTAATATTTGATGGCCTAACATGTGTATACATTTTCATATTGTTATTAACATAATTTTCATAAATATTTCTTCTATTATCATTTATAATTAATATTTGATTGCATAACATATGGATATATTTTGATATTGTTATTATAATAATAATAATAAACATTCTTTATTGCCAACAAAATCACAAGGGGTGACAAAGCAACGTCAGACAAGGTGATAGAAACTATCATTAAGTATAAATTCCTACTTTCGAATTAGACAAATTACAATTATCATGCTGTTTGAACTTAAAAAAATGCAAATATAAGTTATGTTATGAAAAATAAATTTCAAGAGCCCTTTAACATTACAATCAGTAAACTGTAATATCTAATGATGATAATTGTCTATGAAATTAAAATTATTATAGCTGATGCAGGATGTAGATTAAAATTATAAAGCTTATAAGGTTAAAAAAAATATATCATATAAATATTATAAAACTTATAAAGATAAAGGTAAAATTGGACACCACAGATTAAAAAAGTTAACACTATACTACCAAAGTTTAAAACATATACTAAAAGTTAAGACAAGTCTGGGTTAGGACAGAAAATCAAAAGAATAAAAACATCTAGTTTTAGCATACAACACAACAGATTTTCTAAAAAGATTTACACCAGTGATACACTTGATATCATCGGGTAGTGACCGGTATGCTTTTATGGCCATGTAATATGGACCCCTCTCATAAAATGCCGACACATGAGTAGGTATTGCCAGTTCAGACCTGCTGCGTGTAGCAATATGCATGTCATTGCTATAGTTTTCAAAATTATGGAGGAAAAAAGTCGGATTTCGTTTAATTAAAGTAACCAACGATATAAAAAATAGAGATGGAACTGTCATAATATCTAAATTCTGAAAATGAGGTCTACATGATTCTCTAGGACCGAGACCCAGAATGCAGCGGATTATTCTCTTTTGTGCCTTGAAAATATTTGAAGCATCACTTGCCGATCCCCAGAAAGCAATCCCATAAGCCATTATAGACTGTACATAGCCAAAATAATATAAGCGAATGCAAGTCACAGAGATGCTATGTCTTAGTCGCCTTATGACTGCACATGCACTGCAAAGTTTTGCCTGCAGTCCTTTTATGTGGGCTGTCCAGCTAAGACAGGAATCTAGTTCCACCCCTAAGAATTTAAGGGAATCAACTGTAGGAATTGACCTGTGGTTGAGCCTTACCAATAGAGAATTCTGGAGGACCCCCAGTTTTATAAAGCTTATTAGTCCTGTCTTATCTTATCAACATTCAGCTGGAGAAAATTATCATGACACCATTCCAACATGTCATTTGCCACTTCACCACATTGTATGGATAATTCTGTGTCAGATTTGCTCGCACACAATACAGATGTATCATCTGCATATTGGCACACTATCCCAGTCTCAGACCCTATCTGTAAGTCATTAACATACAAAAGAAAAAGCAGAGGCCCAAGTATGGATCCCTGAGGCACTCCCTGTAATAAATCAGTTTCTTGTGAAAAGTATGATTTACCTTTGTTTGATATTGATACCATGTGTGTTCTGTCCCGTAGGTATGACTCCAACAGGGCGCCACAAACACCACGTAGACCATAGCTCTGACACTTATTAATTAGGCGTTGGTGATTTAGTGTGTCAAAGGCTTTTGACAAGTCAAAATATAATCCAGTCACCTGCACATTTTTGTCAACATTATCGAAGATATATTTTAAGGTGGTAAATATTGCATGCTCTGTGGAACTTGATTGTCTGAATCCAAATTGATGTTTCTTTAATATAGTATGCTTATTTAGAAAATGTATTAACCGGATATATAATGCCTTCTCAAAAACCTTTGACACAGATGGTAACAAAGATATTGGCCTATAGTTCATACAATCCTGCCTAGTACCCTTTTTGTAAATGGGAGTAATTTTCGCTCTTTTTAGTCTATTGGGAAAGATATCAGATACAAAACTTTCATTAATTATATGGCATAGAGGAGTGCAGACAGGTTCAGCCACAGACCTCAAAACAGTTACAGGCAGTTCGTCTGGTCCCGCTGAATATTTGTTCGGCAAGTTTAAAATAATCTTACAGATTTCATTCTCCTCCACAGGTTTTAGAAATATTGTGGGAAAACCATTATTTGAGCGATAATCAGGAACAGAATAAGTTGATAGTGGTAAGGTAAAATGCTTCAGAAATGTGTTAGCGATATCTTTAGGATCTTCCAAGAGATTTTCATCCTGTGATTTTATCGTAATGTCCTGCAGAGAAGTTTTTTTATTAGTTTCTTTGTTAAAAATATTCCACATTGTTTTGTTCTTGTTTTTTGAATTTATTATCCTATTATCATTTATACTCTTTTTGTGATCAGATATATATTTCCTGTAATATTTCCTTTCAGTCTTATATATCTCTAAGTCGGCTTGGGATCCTGATATTTTAAAATTTACATATAAATCCTTTATAAAACTTGAATACCTTTTAATGTCTCTATTTACCCAGTCATCCGCCTTCACTCTGCTGCCACAAATTGGAAAAGAGAGATTAAAATAATACAAAATTATCCGCTCAAAAGCCAGATACTTTTCATGGACTCCTTGAGCCTCATAAACATCTGTCCATGTCTCATTTTGCAAGTATAATTTAAACTAGTGCTGGCAACCGAAGACGGTTTTTCGGATAGTCGGTTAACCGGTTTCGGATTATCCGCGGTTTTCCAAAAAACCAAAACCGGTTAACCGGATACTCGGTTAACCGATTACCCGATTTCTCGTTTAACCGATTAACCGGTTTCTCGGTTAACCGATTATTCGGTTATCTAGTTACATGGCACTGCGCCACCGGGTTCTCAAGTAATGGTAAAAAAGATAGAAAATAAAGTAAAAACTGGGTACTTGGAATCGTAACATACCACATACCTACTGGACGGTGATTATATTTGAAAATGCTTTTAGAGGGCGATTGAAAAATAATATCTACCTTTAATAGAATACCTTTATATTTATTTAAGTTTTAAAAAATTGTAATATTAATGCTGCTCAGAATTTATATCAGTTGTAATTTGTAATAAACAATATTTTTAATTTAATTATTACCTTGGGGTTTATTTCAATAACGACCAAAAACTGGAATAAATTTGGTTCACTAGAATTTAATGATTGTGGCCTAATCGGCAGGGAAACTGAACTAATGGAAATATGCTTAAGAACAAATAATAAAGTATGATTAGCCTATGATGACTGTGTATTAACCGGTTATCCGATTAACCGGTCATCCGATTAACCGGTTACCCGATTAACCGGTTATCCGGATAACCGGTTTTCACTATTATTCGAATACCCGGTTTTATCCGAAACCGATTTTTAAGAAAACCGAATAACCGGTTTCAACTTTTTACGGTTTTTGCCAGCACTAATTTAAACTGCATTATATTTGCCTCCACAAAAAACCGTTTTTGTAGGAACTTCGTAGGTGCTGATTTTTTAAGTGGAATTTTGAGTATCTGTCCATAATGATCAGACAAGTCTGTAATATAAGGCTGGAACAATGTGTCCTCACTATAGATATTTGTAAAGATATTATCTATTTGTGTATCCGACCAGTGGCGGATTTGCAGTCTCGGCCGCCCTAGGCCCCAAGCTATCAGCCGCCCCTTTCTCAGCATCCACCATATAGACTACATAATGAAATTACTTTATTGCCAACTGTTATATTAGTAGAGTGCTATTTATAACTTATTTTGCCTTGTGTGGACACCTCGGGGTTACAAGCTGAAATTTTCACAAAATTAAGGTTTTATTATATTAATTCAAAATCCGAAGGTAGTCAAAAATTAGAACGGGCAAAAGGGCAGTATACCTAAAAATCGAGATTATTATATGAACGTGTAGGGTATTAATTTATGAATGTTTTCATATAAATTTCATCTACATTTTTGTACGAAGTATATTTTTTATCATTGCTTGAAATATGCAGATTACGTTGGCACTTGCGGCAAAATAAATCAAAAAATTGAAATATCTCCCTTCGGCCCTGGGCAAAATCTGTTTGAAATATACTCATTATATTTCACCTCGCATTCTCTCCGAAATGAAGGCTCAAATAAAAAAAAATTATTCTTGCAAAAAGTCTGCCTTAAGTATCTAGAATATATAGGTGCAAGAATATTTTTTTTTCTCAAATGGTAATGGAACAATAGAATTAAATGTAAAAAAAGTAATTTTCTTCTAGCCGCGACCGTCGGATCTCGCGCTGCCCCAGTAGTCTCGCATCTCACTTTTCTACATAGCTCCCTCTCTCTCTCGCCTATTGCACAATATAATAAGTGGTTTTACACATTACGGGTTAGAAAGCTAATAATAATAGCTATTATTATTTCAATAAAGTCATTGAAGACATTTTCGATTATACTGAAATTTATTTTTCTTATACGCTGGCTGCTAGGCAAAAAAACAGTAGACAAAAAATCATATACTTAATGCAACTGCTATTAAAAAGGACTAGCTTTTATTCAAAATAGAAAAACTCAAAATGTAAGAAAAAATCTTTATAATAACAAAATCTATTTATCTTCACTGTCTCTATCTTCTTCAGGAATATACACAATGACTTCAATATTGCCTCCCAGTAATTTGTTTGCATGATCCTATGCAACCTATTTAATTTCTTCTACGTGTACAAGCTTTAAAGCTTGTACACGTTGCTTCCATACAATCTAATAAAAATTATTTGATTAAGTTTTATTATGTACCTACTTATTTAATCTAATAATAATTTACCTTTTTTACATCCACATGCAATAAATGCTTTTACATCCACAACAGTGGAATATATTTATCCACTCTGTTTTTAATTAAAAAAAAACAGTTAACGAAATTGGAGCACTCTCATAGAACGAATTTCAAGTTCGCAACTATAGTGAGGGATTTACCAATATTTTTGATAAGAAAACAAATTGCGAACCAATTTATATCCTCTATAGTTACGAAGAAGCTGATACTAGGTTTTTGTTGCATATACTCTCTGCTAAATATTGTATGTATTTGACATGCATATTGGACTCCAATGACATTGATGATGTACTTGTACTTCTGGTACATTTTAAAAATATATACTTCTAAAGAACTTGAGTAAATTGTGGAAGAAGAAATTCGGTGCGATATGTGACCGTTCATGATATCAACCTAGAGGAAAAACTTGCAAACAAATTACCTGCATTTCATGCTCTAACGGGTTGTCATACAACGAGCCAGTTTTCTGGATTAGGAAAAATAAAATGTTGGAAAATTTATCTAAATTATTCCGATTATTTAGCCGGTATTGGGGTCCAGGAATTTTCAGATGTCATGTTCAATAGCATAGAGAAATTTATCATAAAATTATTTTCAACAAATCCAAATATTTCGTCTATTAATATTTTAAGGACACTATTGGCTTCTTCATAGCTAATTGAAAAAACTACAAAAAATAGTTTAAAGTTTCACAGTTTGAGAGCACATTATCAAACTAAGGTGTGCTTCAGTTCTTTAGAACCAAATCTCCTATTTCCAGAGGTGACAGAATACGGACGGAAATTTGAGGAGGCAGGTGACATCCAAGTATTATCCCCAATTTTAACAACAGTTTCAGCATTTCCTTCGGATGCAAAAGTATTTATTGCATGTGGATGTAAAAAAAGGTAAATTATTATTATTAGATTAAATAGGTACATAATAAAACTTTTTTGTTAGATTGTATGGAAGCAAAGCTTGTACAAGCTTTAAAGCTTGTACACGTAGAAGAAATTAAATAGGTTGCATAGGATCATGCAAAAAAATTACTGGAAGGCAATATTGAAGTCATTGTGTCTATTCCTGAAGAAGGTACAGACAGTGAAGATGAATAGATTTTGTTATTATACTATATAGTATACACACCTTGGCCAGTAAATAAGAAAGCCTCAGATCACATGTGATCTGAGACATTTTTTACTTTACTGGCCTAGGTACGTAATTACTCTTTTTGACACGATTGGGGCCGCCCCTAAATCTGGCCGCCCTAGGCCCGGGCCTACCGGGCCTTAGGGTAAATCCGCCACTGTATCCGACCCAGAACCAGGCCTTGTGGTACCAGAAACAATTGACAACATCCCATAGCCGGACATTAGACTTGAGAGGTGATCAGCATTAATATTAAGTGTAGCGAAATTTATGTTAAAATCACCCCCAATGATAAAAAATGCAGTCGTACTATAAATCTCATCCAACAACTCAGACAACACAGAAAAAAAGAGATCAAGATTACCGCTTGGTGATCTGTACAAACTGACAGCTATATAAAATATATCACAATGTTTAATTTTAGTGATACAAAATTCACACTCTTTTTCTATTGGTAAAGTTTTTGTATTTATGCTATTTGCTTCCATTAAGCTGTTCACAAAAATAGCAGTGCCACCCCCCCTAACAACGATTCTTGAAAGTGAGATATAAAATTAAAACCATGAAAATGAACTTTACTTACATCGGCATAACATAATTTGCATAAATATTTCTCCTAATTTCATTGATAATTCATATTTGATGGCATAACGTATGTATATATTTTGATATTGTTATTAACATAACTTGCATAAATATTTCTCCTATTTTCATTGATAATTCATATTCGATGGCATAACATGTGTATATATTTTGATATTGTTATTAACATAATTTGCATAAATATTTCTCCTATTTGCATTGATAATTCATATTCGATGGCATAACATGTGTATATATTTTGATATTGTTATTAACATGATTTGCATAAATATTTCCTTTATTCTCATTGATAATTAATATTTGATGGAATAACATGTGTATATATTTAATGAAATCGTTTTATGCTGTGACTAACACTGCTTTTTCGGTCTGCCTTTTCGTGCTGGAATTTTAGTTTTAGTATGACTGTGATTGTAATGTAAGTAAGGGACTTGATGAATCCACTAACATTTGCCTCCCCTGACTGAGCGAATATCCTAGCTACAAATCGTGAGCTTGTCACGTTCAGATTTTGGCAGTTCGAGTCATTATTAAGTTTCGAAGCACCCTCGTAGCTATTCCGTCCAGCATTTAGCTTTCGGAGGGATTCGTTGCGCGAGTCTCGGCTTGGTACGGCCCGACCGGATGGTTGGGGGGGGGGGACGAGTATTGCGGAAGAAAGGACTCGTCTTTCTTTTGGACCAGAGAAGTGGTTCCGTAAGTCGGCCGTAGTTTTATCTCTCGCCGAAGGCGGATTTTGGTCGATTTACGGGGAAGTATTTCCGTTTTGGTTCTGGGAATCTGCTAGTGAGATACATATAGTGTTCGTTGTTCGAAGTTTTATTAGCTGCTTCCACTAGGTAACCCAGCCATTGTACGTTGTGTGTTTTGTTGTTATTGATTCGAGTGCCCTTTTAGTAAGGTAAGAATTCCGTATTATTAGCCTATATTTCGCGGTTTCGTGGATCTAGTATTATCATTCACTATTCCATTATTCTTTTGATTATTAATTGCGGGTTCAAATGTTTTGAATTTAAAGATTTCATTGCGTTGAATTAATTTTTTTGGTACAGTTAAATTGACATGAGAATATTACCGGCTTTGGAATGTGAAAACGAACGAGTTTTGTTGATCCGGGCTCGCTATCGGGTTTTTATGTACCACTGAACTACGCGTTTTTATGCTGTTTCCGAACGTTTTGTGTTGTCGATTTTCGGCGATATTAAGGGCTCGTTTCACTGAACTAATCTGGGCGCATTGTTTTATAATCAGGGCCATTATTTCGTATTTCGGATTTCAATTTTATGTATATTCTTTGAGAAATTTAAGAAAAATACGCGATTTGTTCTATTTTTCATTATTGTACCGAGTTTGGGACCAGTACCGTGGGAATTACTGTGCTTTTCTCAATTTTAATATTTGTTTTTTTTTTCAAACGACATCTAGTCATTCGTGTTAGATGCGTTAGATTTTGAATTAGACACTAACTGGGCAATTGGGTCGATGTAATTAGCTAGTAATTTACTTACGTTAATAACTGTATTAAGGGAGGCTTTCCACCTTTGTTATTTTTGAGAGTGCATATGTTGGTGCTCATTCCAACATGGTTTCGCCGTATTGAACTTTGGGCTCAAGTGATTAAATAATTTTAATTATTAAATTTCAATTAAATAATTAGAGATTAAATTATTGGAGTTAGGTACGAGCTATTTTATTTTCTGAATATTATTATTGCAGGGTTTTCAGGCTTGTTTATTTTACGCTGTATGCTGTATGACTCTCTTACTATTTAGTTAAGCTCATTTTTGGGCCTTTGTTTATTATTTAGATTGGAACTCTTTTTACATATGGTGAATTTTATCTGCGCCCGTTGTGGAACAATTTATTTAATCATTGATTTGAGGAAGCGTTTTAGCATTATTTTTGACGGCGAATGTTGGCCTCCTTTGATCAAAGTTAATCTTGTAGTTAAGCGTAATTAATATTATGCTATAATTGTAATGTTTTTTTTTCTTTCGATTGCAAATATATCGTTACGTGAGAGCTTTAACTAGTTATAGTCTCTGATTTTTGTTCTTTTTTTCCTTGACTTAAAAGTTTAGATAAAATTTAATTAAAAGAAAATTAATCACTTTAAGCAATATTTAGTAATACTGCTAATTTTTTTCGTGTTTTGGCACAATGTTATATTGGCAATCGATCACGTATCGTGGTGGCTCGTTACTAGGCAGTTTTTCCTTCTTAGGGCCGCACCCCTTGGCCCGAGGTCCTGATTAAGTTAACATCTCATCACGTGAGGTAGTTCAACATTTGGGGGTACCTGCCGACGTGCCGTGTAGAGCCTAGTCCGTCCATAGTGTCCATTTGTCTGGGTTCAGGACAGCAGCTGAGCAGTGTTAAGTTAAGTAACCAAGTAGTATATAGAGATAACGGTTGTGTGTCGTTCCCGGATGTTTTGGGAAACTGTGTTGTGCGCACCTTTTGTGCTCCTCTTTTATTGTCGCGTAAATCAGTCTGAGCGTTTTGCGGTTGCAACTACTGTACTGGCTTAAAGTTAGGTTAGTTTCTAATTAGTTAGTAAGGTAAGGGTTTGGTTCGAACCACCTCCTCCCACCCCTTTCGTGGACACTTATGAGCGGAGCCTAGCGGCTAAAATTGTTTTTTTTTCCTTTTTTTTTGGTGCTACTGGCTTGTTTATAGTTTTATTTTTTTTTTCGTTTTCACCTATGAATAAAGCGTTTGTATTGTGTTCGCGGCGTTTCGTTTGGCACTAGGATTTGCGGTGTATTGTTTTCTTTCAGCTCCCAGTATTAATGATGAATGTTGAGCCGCTCGATCCGGCGAAGTACTAGGAACGGGGGATTGGCAGCAAGGTCCGGGAACAACGCGGGGACTTCCACTTCGGTCCGTGTCGAAGTTGGTGGCGCCCAACAAACTTCACGATTAAGCCGCTGCAAATTGCACGCACGCCACACAGCTTGCTGCAGGTCTCTTCGTTTTCTTGATTTCGCCCATTGTCTAAACGAGGGAAGGAGATCTGGACGGATTCGGTAGGTGATTTTATTCTAATTCTTGGTGGAACTCATTATAGCTCCACAAGCTTTGAACATCTCTTAATTTAATTTAATGTTTAATTACCTTTTTTTTAATTAAAAAAAAGGATTTCCTTTTCGAAAGAAAAGTGCGTGGCAATTGCGAGCAAAGCACCCTAAGTCGTTCTTTTAACAAATGTTATATTTTTAATGATTTGCTTTTGTATGAAACCTATGTGAAATTAAATTAACATTAATTTGTAACCTTGATTTTGACTTGATGCCAATTACTTATAAGCACCCGAAATGATAAAAGATCTGTAGCCTGTGCACAATTACACAGAATAATAGTATATTATGATATAAGTGAATAAGAGGGCCTTTAAAGCACGCGCGACATATTTCAAAACACGACGCGCAGCGGAGTGTTTTGTAAGTCGCAAGGGCTTTAAAGGCCTCTTATACACCTATATCATACGCTATTTTTTATTACGTATGCATAATAATCTCAAAAATGTTTTAATTAATATTAAACTTAAGGGATATATTGACGAATATATTAATCTGTCACATTTGACATGATCAAATGTTTCTATAGCAACTTTTAAAAAATTAGACGCATCATAAACATCATTTTAAGCACGCTGCAGCGTGCGATAATCGTTGATTATGATGCATGTGTAATAAAAAACCATATATTCGGAATTGAAATATATTATATCGAAATGACTATTAGTAATAAGCAACAGTAAAGGTATAAGCTATTTGAATCGTTCTTCCGTATCCTATAATCTTACAGCCTACAAGAGAAATACTATTCAATCACAAAAGTGTTTAAGTACATAATATAATCAATCGCTAAGCGACGACGAAGGAAATATATATTAATCGGCCTGCAAGTCTTACGAGAGATATTGGCTCAATTTGCAACTATAGCTGAGTAGCCTCCCGTATGGGACCTCAGTACCTGCTGGCGACGTCTGGCTAACTAATACTAAACTCTTCAGTTTTGAATGTATTGTAGTATTGTCACAAGTGTGGAACGACAAATTGCGGTGCGTGAGACAGTAATTTAATTAATTGTTATACTAATAAAGGTTGTTCAGCATAACTCGGTTTAGGAATTGGGATCGAGGTTTTCTCTGCCATGCTCTTTTCCCTCGTGAATTCCAGGCGGAGTATGGCAGCTTTTCTTTAATAAATTAGGCAGGCGTAATGGGAATCTGTAGTTTAATTTACATGACGCACCTTTCCCTCAAATTTCCCTAATTGTGTTTGGTCGAAGCGCAATCCGAATAATTAAACTTGTGTAAGATATCATAATAACACAACGTAGGTATTAATTTTCTTTTCAATCTATTTTGACGATCATTGGCAAAACAAAGACAAAGCACAATTTTACTTATCTGATTCAACTATGTTGAACAGACCCGGGTACGTTATACTACAGTGTAAATATAAAGAAGACAAAATTAATGATTCTAAAATCAAAATATAATTTAAGTAATAATTTTAACCATGCTGATGTAGTTATAGATAATGAAAAAATTGAACAGGTTAAAGAATTCAAGTAATTAGGGGTAATGCTAGATGAAAATCTAACATTTTCTAACCATGCTAATTATATAACAAAAAAGATCTCTAAAAAAAACTAATATCTTATGTAAGATAGGAAATGAATTAAGTAGTTGGACTAAGTTCCTAATTTATAAAACAATAATTTTGCCACATCTCAACTATTGTGCAACAATAATGTTTATGTTTAGTAAGGAAAATATTTATGCAAAAAAAAACAGAACTGAGCATTAAGATGTATATTAAGGTGTAATAGGTATAAAAGGATAAAAGATATGTTAAATGAAACCAATTTATTAAGTGTAAGGCAGAATATATTGTTAAATACAATGATTGTGATATATAAAATAAAAAATGGGCTGTACCCAGATCACATCGCAGAGAGATTACAATTTGTACAGGATATACATACCTACAATACCAGGGATAGAACTGATTTCTATATTACAAATGAAACCTCGTCTTTTCATAAAGGGTTAGTAGAGTTTAATAACTTGCCTAATGAAATAAAATGTTTAAATAATATGTACAAATTAAGATCTAGGTTTAGAACTTATTACATAGTTAGTAATTATAGTTTATTATAAGGAATTAATAAGATGTATTGTTGTTTTTGATTAGCCATGGCTACTAATAAAGGATTTATTTATTTAGTTTATCGAGGATACAATAATTGAGCACTTACAAACCGTTTACTAAAAATGCGTAGATAATGAGGAGGGAATATTTATTCTAATTAATATTCTATATTGTTATTTTGTTTTCTTTTATTGTAATCTCTATTTAGTTAATCAGCAAAACATTGTTTTTCAAGCTTGCATGGCTGTTTTATTATAATTTATTTATAAGCAAATTAATACCGCGTTTTTCTGCCACAGAAAACACCGGTTTTAAAAAGAAATTATTCGAAGGAACCAAGTAAGTTGCCCTGACAGTTATTATTTTAATGACAATGTCAATGCAGAAACATTTGTTCCTTGTTTTCATGGCCCACTGTTCAAAAAGTTGTTGATTTCTATGCAGTAATCATGGCAGCGTATATCAAGATAATGTAAATTCAATGCAACTATAATATTAAATAACGTAAAAACGGCTGAACTAAATGTCAACTTGTATGGTATATTTAAAATCAGAAAAAAAAGATCTTTCATTTTAGCCATAAATCTACAGCGCATTCCATTCAAAAATATATACACATTTGTCGCCCCTCGTATATATGCAGAAAGTACCGGAAATTACAATACAGATTTGGAAAGGAAAAATATCCCCTTAATGCCAGGTTTTGTAATTTTTCCGGTATGATAAAAAATAAAAAAGTTACCGGGGGGTAACACTTTTGCATCTTGCGTCTTTGCCTTGTTGATTAGCAGTCTTATGGGTCTTCACGTGGTAACTTAGATAGTTTTTCCATTTTGTTTTATATGAACAATTTAAACAATGAAACCATTGGACTTGATCAACAGGCTTATGAATTATGGAATGCAATGTTAAATTACTTTTGTAGATTGTTTTATGGGGACACTTTGGACATTTATGCCAAATTCTGCCGTCTTCGCCTTTTTGATTAACACTGCTATGTATCTTCACGTGGTTTCTTATATAGTTCTTTTGATTTGTCTTATATGAACATTTAAAACAATGAAACCATTGCATTTGATCAGTAGGCTTATGAATTATGGCATGTCGACGTAAATGTTTTTTGTTGATTGTTTTAAAGTTACATTCTGGACATTTATGCCAAATTCTGGTGTCTTCGCCTCTTTGATTAATAGTTTTATGTATCTTCACGTGGTTTCTTAGATAACTTTTTTGATTTGCTTTATATGAACATTTAAAACAATGAAACCATTGGATTTGATCAGCAGACTTATGAATTATGGTATGCGCTTTTAAACTACCTATGTGGATTGATTTAAAGGGGCACTCTGGACATTTATGCCAAATTCTGGCGTCTTTGCCTTCTTGATCAGCAATCTTATGGATCTTCACGTGGTAACTTAGACCGTCTTTTCGTTTTGTTTTAAACGAACAATCTGAACAGTAAAACCATTGGACTTGATCAGCAGGCTTATGAAGTTTGCTATGCCCTACTAAATTATATTTGTAGATTGTTTTAAAAGGACACTTTAGACATTTATGCCAATCTTTTATGTTTTCATCTTGGTGACTAATCTGGTACCTTTTGAATTGATCCTTCAATACTTCATTCTTTGGGCTTCGATAAGAATGCTTCAAAAATTTGACTGAATGCTGTTTGATATCATCTTTGCAATTCGATTGGGATTGAGGATGCAGTGTAATTTGATCCTTAGGTTTATGGGCAAGTACGTAGTTTATTAACCTAAAAAAATGGCATTTTAAAAAATTTAATATACTTAGTCAAAGTCTTTATTCATCATATTACATTAAAAATGCTTGCACACGTCAAAATAAATAAAGGAAATTACTAAAACTAGTAAAACAACAACAACAATAATAATAATGCAATCATTCATACAATACAGTTCAAAAACAAAACACTGTCTGGACGAATTATCTCAGTAAAAAGCAAAACCAAAACAGCAGTAACAGCACAACATGATTGAAAGCTGGAAACCATCCAATGATTAGTGTTGACCCGTGAGATTATATAATGGGAGTGCGCAGGGTCAACAGTACTTTCTGCGCTCGCTGGAGGAGGCCCGGTGGTGACTTTAAGGTGACTAACCCGTCGAAGGCCGAAAATTTAGGGGGTGACACGCCCAAGTTTGGCCCAAAGTCGTTAAAATCGTTTAAAAAACAAGAATTCGGCGCCCTCTTGAATGGCAAAACAATAGAGCAAACCCCATATTTTTTGCTTGTAAACTAACTAAGATAATAAGATATAACAATAAACAATGACAGACGTCATGGGTTTACGCCGTAATTAATTCTGACCACCAATTTAATTGACAGCTTTGTTTCTCTCTACGGCTGATGCAACACATTATATTATTACAGATTTTATTTTATTTTAATTTGTATTATAAATATCCTCGTTAGGTGTCAATGTGCCATATTGTTATCTGTTTTTATTAAAGTCTTATTAATAAGTTTATGTGTTACATATTAAAGTACCTAGTTAATTGGCAAGAAATATACAAATTATTTGTGTTTTTATTATTTTTTTTATGGCAGTGGCACACACACTAAAGGGAGATCCTATGGCGCTCGACGAGCGGTGTGTGTGCGAAGATGTTGAAACAGATGTCCTGGAAGTGAGTTCCACAGTGATGCAGTGCGCCAGACAAAGGAGTTCTGGTAAAGCGATGTTCTAGGTGTTTCTAGTTGTACGACGAACTGGTGCGCTCCTGCCGACTATCGGGACTGTCTGACAGGAGTTGCCAAGGGCGGGATTATACGGGCCAAATCCTGGGAACATCTGCCGTGAAAGTATCTGTAAAACAGAGACATCTCGGCCACATGTCTGCGATGTTCCAGACTATCCAGATTCCGGGTCAA
>MU186542.1:44717-72049 GCA_016904865.1 Pissodes strobi | reverse complement strand
CCACCAGCGCGGAAGCGGAACGTGATTTGGGAAAACCACTTAGCGCTCCCCAATTCTGGTGGGGTGGTCTTTCACCGGACGATGCGAGTAGGCTTATGCATCTACCACCTACGGCCGCTTCCACTCGAAGCATCGGCCTCAGACTCATTCCTTTGGCGGTCCCTAGTCTGACAGGGGTAAAAATGGGGTTTGTTGCATCACTCCCCAGTGATCAGCTCCAGACTTTGTACTTTGGTGTTCTCCAGCCTGGAGGAGGACGATGGGATTTGATGGGCCACATCCCGTGGCAACTCGGAATGGTGGGGGCGTCACTCCCCGTAATCAAACTGCTCTCACCAGTTTGACGATCCTGCCAGCCAATACAATGCAGCCCCTCTTGTCACAAACTGTCATTGATCAGCTCCAGACTAGGACGACTTATATATAACCGAATATATGCCACCACTGACGCTGCTGTTCCAGTCGAGCAGGCTGGTTTTAGGAGTGGACGCAGCTGCTGCGATCAGGTGTTGTCCTTAACAACTTTCATTGAGGCTGGTTTCGAAAAGCGTAAAAATACATCTGTCACGTTTATTGACCTTACGGCCGCATATGACACTGTGTGGAGAGAAGGCCTTCTCTACAAACTGATGAGGGTCATACCTTGCCTTAAAATTTGTCAGCTAATAAATAGCCTCCTGACCAACAGATTATTCCAGGTATATATTAATGGCGCCATGAGCGGCGTCAATGGCCTCCCTCAGGGTTCAGTACTTGCACCATTGTTGTTTAACATCTACACAGCTGACCTACCTGAAACTCAATCCAAAAAGTTTGCCTATGCCGACAACTTGGTCATTGCATTCCGGGATAAAACTAAGACAATGGGAGAGAGGGCCTTAAACGAAGACTTAATAGCACTTGCCGACTACTTCAAACGATGGCGACTGCGTCCCAACACCAGCAAGACTGAGGCCTGCCTCTTTCACTTGTCTAACCGTTATGCGAACGACAGTCTCAATATTACTTTTAACGGCAGGATCATCAAACATAACAATACCCCTAAATACCTGGGTGTTACACTCGACAGGACACTGACGTTCAGAGACCACCTTACGAATATAGCCGCCAAAATAAGAACACGAAATAATATAACTAAGCTCGCCGGTACGTCATGGGGTGCCGTCGCGACCACATTGCGAACCTCCGCGTTGGCTTTGGTGTATTCTACCGCAGAATACTGTGCAAATAGCGCTCACACCAACAAAGTCGACGTTCAGTTAAACCAAACGATGAGAATAATAACTGGAACTATTAAATCAACTCCAGTGAGATGGCTCTCTACTCTGAGTAACATCGCCCCGCCGGACATACGACGCTCGGTAGCACTGGCTAGAAAACACCGAAAAATCATGTCAAACGAGCGCTTATCGATCCATGAAGAAGCCCCATTCATCACACAAGGACGCCAACGGCTGAAATCTAGACATCCTCCCATCAGAACCGCCTCCGAAATGACTGATGAATACAATATGAAAGAGCAATGGACAGCAAGATGGCTGCCTGCAACAGAATTTGACTACATCCAAATAACCAACCCTGAACTCGGCTTCAATGGCTCAGTCCTCCCACGTTTCATTTGGGCAAAACTGAATCGAATACGGACAGAACAGGGTAAATGTGCCGACTCCCTACACCGATGGGGCCTCGCCGACAGTCCGCAGTGCGATTGTGGATCACCGAGACAAACGATCCGCCATATCGTTTCAGACTGCCCAAACCGTGCTTATGGCGGAAACCTACAGGACTTCATAGAGTGCTCTCAAGACGCAATCGAATGGCTGTGCAATTTGGACATTAATGTATAGTTTGTCGGAGTATCTATGATGTGATATGATACATATATGTGTTATGTCTTTGTAGAGTTTTGCATACATTTTATTTTTACTTATAGTTTCTTTTTATCGTATTGTAAACAATCCATACGCTAAATAAATAAATAAACCTATTTAGTTTTATGTATGAAATAAGTATGTATAAACAAATATTAATTATGTATTTAAAAATGAAAGAATTAGTTAAAAATATGGCAAGATGAATTAAATATTTTAAGATTAAAAAATCAGCACTCACCCGTCAACGTCTCAACACAAGATAACCACCCCGTATTCAAAATTCAAGACGTGATCAACACTATAAACCACATAGCACAAAGTAATAAAAATACTCCATATTAAATAAGTAATCTATAGTAAAATAAATTCACGAATTGTAGGTACGAAATAGAGTACTAACACTCTTAAAATCGTTATTCGCACGAAATAAACCCATTCGTGAATAGATGTCAATGGCGACTTAAATATTAAATATCGAAAATAATTTGCAGTTGAATGTAAAAACTTTAGTGTAGCGAGTTATATCGCCTTCTCTTATGGAAACCGCTGACGCGTAGTTTGCTGAGTTAGCAGTACAAGTTTATATATTGTAATTTCTAGAAACATATGTATTAATATTCTTTGGCATGTAGTAGTATCAAGTACTTTGTAATTTTTATCGAATAAATATTTTTTAAAAAGAGTTTTGCCATATCAAATAAGTTAACTAGCGGAATAAGCATTCATTCCGTTACAGCACAAGGTATGCTATATCAGTATAGTAAAAGGAATATTGAAGCGAACAGAAAAAGAAACGCAAGACTTAAAGAATATAAATTACCTGGAATAGAGTACTCTCTTATAGAATGGTTAAAACAAAATGGTATTACAATCCCAAGTCTTGCATGAAGAATGAGATTTGGAATATAATCAAAAAGAACTTACCTTCGAAGAGATAAAGGTAAAATTACAATATAATCCAATAAGAATAGCTACTGATATAATAGTTTATTTCTAAGTTAGACGAGCTTCCTTTTTGCAACATGGTCATCGTGTCCTAAGACTTTCTCCATATCCTTGCCAATATAACAACAATTGAGATGGTACGATCAGAATGTAAGCGTTACCACCGTCTATAGATATTCTAATAAGTCCGCTCACTACAGAGTGCCATGGAAAATACCGCAGTTGGCATTGAACACACTCGGCCACGGTCCAGCAGACAAATGCGCGCAGCTACCGCGTACGATCAATATGAATAGTCCAACTCACGCTCGATTATTTTTATACGGGGAGCGTTCTATTAAGAATATATGATATGAATATGATTATTAATGTTTGCATTATTTATTTTTTATAAACTTTTTATAGCTCATTAATGATACAAGGTACTTTGTAATAGTTATTTAGAATTATAATAAATAGCTAAATATTAAACGAAATATTACCTACGATAAGTGTTTTCAATCTAGGGTTTTTTATTCTTAATTAGTAGTTAAAACAGCGATGGAACTTACTTATACTCATATATAATTCAACTTATATACATAATTTGGGTGAAGGGAAATATTACAAACCCACAATATTTACGCTATTTTGATATTCTTTGAACTCATGGAAGTGATTTTTCAAGGTCATGTAACGACACGCTCTGGCATTTTTGTCTCACAAGAGAGATAAAATATTTGACTCTATCTCTCTCCCTCTTTTTCTTATGGAATCGGTAAAGAGTTATTCAATTTTTATGAGACCGAAAGTTGATTGGACGACTAACCCAAACTAACCAAATTTATTAAAATTGATTATAACGTAACGGAATCGGTTCAAATGACTAAAACAAGTTGAGACTAAATGAAACTAACCGAAAGGTGATTCGATGACTAACCCAAACTAATCAAATCTGTTAAAATTGATAATAACGTATCGGAACCGGTTCAAATTACTAAAACAAGTTGAAACTAAGTGAAACTCATTGAAAGTTAATTCGACGACTAACCCAAACTAACCAAATCTTAGATTATACCGTATGGGATCCGGTTCAAATGACTAAAACAAGTTAAGACTAAGTGAAACTAACCGAAAGTTGATTCGACGACTAACCCAAACTAACCAAATCTATTAAAGTTGATAATAACGTATCGGAACTGGTTCAAACGACTAAAACAAGTTGAGACGAAGTGAAACTCATTGAAAGTTAATTCGACGACTAACCCAAACCCACCAAATCTTAGATTATAATGCATCGGAACCGGTTCAAATGACTAAAATAAGTTGAGACCAAGTGAAACTAACCGAAGGTTGATTAGACGACTAACCAAATCTATGAAAATTGATTATAACGTATCGGAACCCGCTTAAATAAGTAAAATAAGTTGCGACTCGATAACAAAGTATTAAGTTCTATCACGTATACTGTGCTACTCGCGCTTTTTTATATAAAAAATCATCAAAAACTTGTACAAATCTGCTGTAATTGCTACTACTTTGTCTGCCGACTTTCAATGTATTATTTTGTTTTTATTGAAATCTCGCAGATGACGCAGGGCAGGTTTGTAGACAAAGCTGTGTTGCCAGATTTATTCTTTAATTCTATATGATTTTAAATTAAAATGGTACATTTTTCGGTTTAACAATTAATAGTTGTGTTGTGCTGATTTTAAACCAATATCTATTATTCCTGAAAATATTTTTATATAACTTACTAAAGCGAGGCAAAGCGATACTGACATTAAGCTGATAAAAATTGATATTATTTATTGATCTATAATCTATATCAAAGTTCGAGAAGAGGATTTGAGGCGCATGATTACTTCTCCTGCTGACTATATTTTATTTCCTTATATTCCTTGTGTTTTTATACAAGCGTCTAGCCTCTGCGGTATAACTATTTGCAATCATGCGCAGTTGCGTTTCAGGATCAGCTTCTGTGCTTCTTATGCTACGGCCCGGGTGCGATTCCCGTCGGCGACAAGACATGTATTATTATTATTTTTTTTTGTTATGTTTGTTAGTTGGGGTTAATTTTGGTTTTGTTAGGTGGGGTTGGTCAAGCGTGTACCGCGCTCGTCTCAATGCGCTTGTTTGGTTAATTAAAGTTAGTTTCGATTATTTTTGCTTAGGAGGACTCCGGACACCTTCAAAAAGACTTTTAAACTAGAGGTTTTATTAATGGATTAGGAAAAGAGTTCATTAAATAAAAGTTGCTTTAAATTAATTAAAGAACGTGGAAAAGTATAAATTTTTTGGCAAAAACATTTTTCTTAAAAAAAATTCGCTTAGTCTTTTTTTTTAAACAATATATGAACTTTCCCACCATCTACGATTAATTTTAAACAAATTTTATTTCAACCGTTTTTTAAAACTCAGAACCACTTTTCTTCTACATAAAAAATAAAGATTTCTGATGTTTTACAGCCAAATAATTGTGCATCTCTCTCGGACGACAAAGCCATCCATCCGCGCGGCAGAGCATCGTGCGCCCGAAATCAGTGGCGACCCGTTGATTTACGCGATCCATTTCTACCGGCGCGCGGCGCGGCGGTGTTTCCCAAAAACATTTAACCTAAAGAGACCCGACAACTCATTCATAAAAATCCGAAATCTTGCAAAAATATCAACAAAACGATTGTCCCGCCTCCTTATATTTTTATGTATGGTGTACAAACTTTTGTCAAACTTCGTCCCCACTACTAAATGTAGTATTGCCAGCCCCCGCCTGAACGAAAGCAAGGACAGTTCATAGACGTAGACTTTGAAAATGTGAGTCCATCATAATAATAATTTCAAGAAAGTAAATACGTTTAATTTTATATGATGATATTTATTCGGGTGCATTATTTAAAATATATTTATGTTTTATTTATAGTGTGTGGGTTAGATTGAGTTAGTTTGGGTTAGATATGGGTTCTGCAGGTTAGTTAACACAAAATAGTTATTTTGCTGTGTCACGAAATTTTTCCGTGTCCTTGCAAAACCACTGCCATGAAACCAAAGAAGTATTCACTTAAAAAATGATTTAATAGAGGTTGGTAAATTACTGCAAACATATCAGATTATCCATTAATATCACATACATAGGTAAGTATTATAAAATATTAATTAATCACATCACAAAATGGTGCCCACTTACTTGTGGAAACTCAGGTTCGGATGATAATAGCTGGAGATTTTGCATACCTTACACCGCAAGACCATCGTTACTTTGATATAAAGTTTATAAAAAATATTTATAGGAAATCACTCACGAAATACAAAAAAGCTACACGTCGCGTCGCGTCGCACAAATTCAGGCTTTAAAACGTCCATTTGAAACCAAACAAAACTGGGCGAAGAGTGCTATTTTGCACGTTTTTTAATGAAAAACATTAATTTATTCAAGTCGCGATCAAAAGTTGGACGGCCATCTTGTCACTTTTGACGTCTGTATTATTAGGAATCCCATTCAAAACGGTGTCGAAATTTTTGCTAGTAAGCTTTGACATTGCACAATTTTGTTAATATCATAGCAACCAGTCATCAAAAATAGTGTCGAAAAGAGCTTCTTTCCGACACTACCTACTTTGCGTATCGAAAAGACTTCTTTATATTAGCAATAGCATATTGTGCAACAAGTGCTGAAAATAAGACTTTTCACACGAATGAGACAGTTTGGTGACACGAGCCGTAAGCGAGTGTCATAAAGTCTCATGAGTGTAAAAAGTCTTTTCAGCACGTGTAGCACACTATACTTTTTCTACGACTGCTACATACAGGGTGCCCCACTGGGAGTCTGGTTCTGGTAGAAAATTACATGTTATATGGGAAACATTTTTATTATCAGAAAATTTTTGTTCCTAATGAAAGAAGCTACGTGAGTAAGAGATTCTCGCTAAACTATAACTAGGGGCACAGTCCTAAAATGGGGGCACCGGAGTGGGGTCCCGATTTTCGAAATATTTTGAAAAAGAGGCTCCGAGGGCGAAGCCCTAAAATGGGGCCCCAGGGGAACGAAACCCTAAAATGGGGCCTATGGTTCGGGAGTCCCATTTTTTACAGATTTAGCAATGGAGCCCCCGGAGGCGAAGCCCTAAAATGGGGCCCCAAATCTTAAAAGGGGCCCCTGGTATAAGAGTTCAATTTTGTACAGTTTTGCAAAAAGGGGCTCCCGGGGGGTGGAGCCCTATAATTGGGCCCCATTTTTTAGAGATCTGGTAATGGGACCTTTGAGGGCGAAGCTCTAAAACGGAGACGAAGCCCTTTAATCTAAATACCCGAATAAGCGTGTGAAAAGTATACTTTGCACACGCCGTGTGCAAAGGAGACTTTTCACACGATGTTTGAAATGTCCAGTTTTCAAGAGCAGTTGTTAGTGCGTTTTTGTCTATTTTCAGGGCAGTCGTAGAAAATAGTTATTTATGCAACAAGTGTATAAAGTGAATCTTTTTTTATGAATGGGAATATTGTCGCATGAGCCGTAGGCGAATGCGACAATCCCATGAATAAAAAAAGCGTACTTTACACATGAGTAGCATACAAAATTTTTTCTACTATCGAAAAATATATAAAAAAATTAAAATAATATTATATTACTTTACGCACTAGTGCGTAAAATAAATTATTTTACGCACTAGTGCGTAAAATATATTATTTTACGCACTGTCCTAAACGTCAAAAAATATGTCAGCTTTACTTTAGGCACTAGTGCGTAAAATAACTTACTTTACGCACTGCACATTAAAAAGGCCTATTTTACGAATCTTAGAGAGTGCTTAAAGTGAGTATTTTACGCACGGTAGTAGAAAAAAGTATATTCAACTTACGTTTGCAATGTAATGCATAATATACTATTCAGCAGCTAATAATGAAATAAAATTTCCGAAAACTTATTTCCTGAATAATTTCAAATTTGAACACGAAATTTATGAGATACCAAAAATACGCAATTTTATCCCGATTTAAACGTTTTTGTGACACATAGGGTTTTTCTGCTCTCTGGTTAAACGAAAAATTAAATCATACCACTGCTAGCCTAAAAATAAATTGCTTATCATTATTTTTGAGACAAATAAAAAGGAACTGAAGCATACAAATTTTATTTAAAAACATATAAATATGACAAATATCTGGTTAATGACATATTCAAAAAGTAGCTTAATAACAATTTTCTTCTATTAAATAACTATTAAAAATATATTTTCATTTCATTTTAAATGCTACTATCACTGAAAAAAATCTCCTAAATAAACTGGTATATCTAGAAAAAAAGATTAAATCTAGAGTATTGGCAATTGTAATTGGTTTATTTAGATTTGCTCAACCAGTAAATTGTTAGGGTATTTCTATAAAGCTATTGTATTAATAAGTACCCGTATTAGGTAGGAATATAATATAATTAAAGTAGATAAACATATTTACAGTAGTGCCTTCACTGGTTTTGAAACGTTACCAAGTTAGTATACATCGAATGGGGAAGAGCCGTCGGTCGTCGACCTCCAATGCTCTCAATCTATTGGTGCAGTTACTTTACTACGTGCATACTATAAATATTTTGGGGGTAAAACAAGGCGGAACCAAGGGAAGCGGCATTGCCAGATTGACGTGTAAGAACTTCAGAATCGGTTTTTGATGAATCAAAAATGGGGAAAATAAGTATTTAGTGTTATAATTTAATATGAAAAAAGTATGTACAGTAACTCGTAAACTTAAAATTTGGCAACGCTACATCTATCGACCATAGAATGCGCCTCAATGTTGGGGGAAAACAAAGAACCATTTGTCCCGTCTCTTCAGGTTAAATGTCTTTGGTGTTTCCCATAATTTGTATTTCTGGTTGTTTTATGTTGCGACTTGAGATTTATTTCCGTATTTTATCTATTGTAGATACGCATAGAGCGGAAGAGCGTTCTGTGTTTTGTAATTTATTTTCGAGTTTGTGTGTTTTGTGTTTTATTATCGAGTTATTATAGACTATTTGGATTATTATTTGTGCTCGTTTTTTGATTATTGATTTAAACATTTTTATAATTATAATGGGAAAATTATCAGGACGTATTAATAAGAAAAACTATAAATATACCTCCCAAAACCGAAAAAACAGAAGAAGAGCCCAACTACGGTAAGTTGATTAAATAACATAGGTAATGTATAGGGTATGTATAAATAATGTACTTAAATAAGTATGTTGTGTTTACTGCTTGTAGTATTTTTGGTTGGTATAGATATTAGGTATTAGGCTTGTTTCAACGTTGAAATTAATTATTATATTAAAAATATGGGAATAAACAAAAAGTAAAGCATTATTTGTAGTTTAAACAAGTATATGTAACACTAATTAGCTATGGTGAGGTGGTAAATACGCAACTAAACTTCTCGAAGTTTGACTTGATTTTAAAACGCATCTACTCAAAAAGTTCTTATTCGATTGTGATCATTCCTTTGGGGTTTTTACTTTTCAATAAATCTTTCATGCAATTTAGGGGGATTAAGAATAACTAAAATACTGGCCGAAAAGAAAGCCTGTTTTTCTGCCTCATTTTCGAAAAGCCCTGTAGGCTTAAAAATAAATTTCACCTTTTTTGTTTGTTGTGATATTGTATAGCCCCGTATTTTAGCTTTCATTTGTATTTTTATGCATAAATTTAGCTGAATTAGCAAAAAGTTATAGCAATTTTATGATTGTGTTACCTTTTTCAAAAAAAAATATACCCAAATTTCTCTTCTCAAAGGTTTCAGATGTCCCATTTTTTGACATGGGCAAAACCTGATACCTACCAAAAGCTCTTGTCAGATTTTGATTTATCTTTATAATGTTCACCAAAATATATAGGGTAGGTAGGTAATGAATAATAAGTATCTTTTATAGCATAATTATGGTTGTAAAACCTAAGTAACAGTTTAAAAAATTTTGTTTAAACCGAGGTATCAATAAAAAAATCCATTATATTTTTTGAAGTGAAAACTTCTTTAGACGCGTTTTGCATTTTTCCTGGGTATTGAATTCAGTAAAGCCGTCACGCTTGGAGCCGTCATGCTCGGATATGTATGGCATGTTGCCGTATAGGTAGAGGGCTGAAATTTTCAGGAGATGTAGCCGAGGTAAAAAGAAGAACGAAAACGGGACTCCGGACCCCCTCTGGTTTGGGTTAGTAGAAGGAAAAACTTAAATAATATATTTCTGGAGATCGGGGAGAGGTACGGGGTCGAAATTTTTATGGTAGGTGCGCCCCATGGGGGGCCACCTTAGACCATACGGGGGAGACCGGGGCTCTAATTTAAGGAGGGGTTTTGGGGAAAAAACCGTTTTTTGCCCGTATCTCTGCAACGAAGGCTCGGATCGAAATTCTGACAAACGCTTGTTGAAGTTTTCACTTCTATCGTGTGGTCTCAAATACACACAAATTTTTTTTGAAGTGAAAACTTCTTTAGACGTCTTTTGCGTTTTTTTTTGAGGAGTTTGAATGAGACCGAGCCGTCACGCTCGGATATGTAACGTAACGTCACGCGCCACGCTCCTTCTACTGGCATGTTCCCGTATAGGTAGAGGGCCGAAATTTTCAGGGGATGTTGCCTGGGTAAAAAGAAGATCCTGGACGAAAATGGGACCCCCGTCCCCCCCCCCCCCCCCTTTGGCCAGAGGAGGGGGAAGAAGGAAAAACTGAAATAATTAATTTCAGGAGAACGGGAAGAGGTACGGGGTCGAAATTTTTATGATAGGTGCGCCCCATGGGGGGCCACCTTAGACCATACTGGGGAGACCGGGGCTCTAATTTAAGGAGGGATTTTGGAGAAAAAACCGTTTTTTGCCCGTATCTCTGCAACGAAGGTTCGGATCGAAATTCTGACAAACGATGTTGTTGAAGTTTTCACTCCTATCGCGTGGTCTTAAGCACACATAATTTTTTTTTATCTCTTCACTTTATTTTACTGGTGTTAACTATACCTATGATTACTGTTTATTTGACATTTACACTCAAAGGTTTAGTTGGACCGGAAAAAAACTGTGGAACTTACTTTTAAGTCTAGAGGGCATTTAGAAAAGGAGAGAAAAGAAACATTCTTTTTGCCTTATTTTATTTATTTATTTATTTATTATTTATTTTTAGAGAGAATATCAGTATCAGTATGTCGAAAGACCTACGAGGTTGCTTGTGGGTTAAAGTACCTCATAACAAATCATCGTTTTATAGCTGATATTACTATACAGGGTGTTAAAAATTCGGGTGTATGCATCGAAACCGTAACAGATACGAGGTCGGTTAAATTGAGGCAAAGTTACGTATTTTAGTGCTTAACAATTCCATTTTAAAAATTCAAAAATTTAAAGCCGTTCCGGAAATAATCGGAAAAAACCGAAATTTTGAAAAACCAATGACGCATCGCACTTGAAAAAAATATATTATTGGTACCTTCCATAAGAAAGAGACGGAGCATAGAATTTGTGCTAGGAAATAAAAAAAAATCCAAAAATACGTTATTGGTTTTAGGACAGAAGCTCTTAAAATTTAAAATTAAAAATCCAGAGCCATATTTAAAAAAATAAAGTTGATGAGGGTGGCTCGACAACAGAACGTCGGATCTTAAATTTAATAAATCACGTCATTTTTTAGAGGGGAAAAAGTGTAACTTTTATTTCAAAATGTTTCTTCAAATAAACTCAGGGAAAAATAAAAACGTTTTTTTCAAAATTTCGGGTTTTCTCGGTATTTTCGCAACTTTGCCTCAATTTAAATGACCTCCTATCTCTTACGGATTTCAAGACCCCCTTGCATACACTCGAATTTGTAACACCCTATACCTTATAATAATATTTATAAAGGACCCTGAACAAAAAGATAGGAAAAGTGGTCCCCGGTCAAATCGTTTGAAAATTTGGTATGAAGTAGTTCTCGTAATCCTGATCAAAAGTATTCATGGGAGAAAAAAAACTATCGAGCGGTTTCCGAGATATGGCGCTGCAATTCCGCCATCTTGCATTTTAAATAGGTCCTATGTTAAAATTTCTATAATAGTTTTTAAAATAATTTAATGTATAAAATCAATGTGCCATTATGAAGACTTTTGATTAAGATAACGAGAACTACTACTACTACTACTACTACTACTAAACTTTTCCAATCTTTTTGTGCGGGGGCCTTTAATGATAACCATTTTTAGAAGAAAAAATATGCAAAGCGATGTAATAAATGTAACTAAAACTGAAGCAAGTCTCAATCGAGATTTCCGAAAGTAACTTTTATTTATTGACAAACGAATGTCAAAATAATTTTAATACCAATAAAAATTATTTATTTAAGGAAATCCACGAATATTGTGAAAAATGCATCACCTGATTTGCATATTGAAAGGGAGCCTAAATCGACTGTTGATTGGTAATTTTATTGTTTTATGTTATAATTTTGCTTATTTTTACTCAAAAAAGTCAATTTTAGCATTTCAGCTAACATAAAAAAGAAGGCGTTGCGGTAGGAAGAAGAATATTTGACGTTTCACACTTGTTTTCACAAATATTTGGAAACAAACATTCACCATTCGATTGTTCCATTGCTGATATGGAGATTGTTGCGGAAAAACGATTTGGTTTACATAGCATTTTTTGTTTAAAGTGCAGAATGTGTGGAATTAATCATGAAATTTCTACCGAAAATACAAACAATTTGGAACAAATTTCTATCAATTCTAGCCGTATCATCGGGCATAGGATATGCTCAGTTAGCTGATATTAGTGTTCTGCCTATACACGTATATACACGTCAATAGGGTATATAAAGTTTAAAATTAAAAAGTTCATAATACAATTTACAATTTAAAATTCGTTGGAAATAAATTCATCTATTAAGTAAAACGCTTTATTTATTAATACATTCCTAACACTGGATTTGTAAGTTTTGTAGTCCATGAAAAAGATACAAAATTTTCTGGAAAATCAAAAATGTAATATTATACAGTGTTTCATTAAAAAAACTTCTTAACGAATTACCCTATATACATATAAAATTTGTATGACGAAAATTGCACATTGTATTATAACATACGTACCTTACTCAGATACATGCGCGAGGAAACGTTTTGGATCATTAAATAATGAATTTGTTCCATATTTTATATCTTACTGTACATTTTTCCGATTTTCAGAGACCAGAAATTTTGGGATGACATGTTTCCAAAATTAAAATCATTTTATTTCCAATGTTTACTGCCAGAATTAATTGATCCTCAACATCTAAGAGGCCTGCCGATAAGAAATCAACAAAGAGACTTTTAAATAAAGTAAAATATTTATAAAATTCCTAACACGATTTCTATTTCATATTTTCTGGATATATCAATTCCGGTCGGTAAAAAATAGAACTGTTTAAATATCTTCAAGTTGCGCTTTAAAAATTCGATTCCTAGCTAGAAGTTTTTGAGCTTGTATCAGTACGGTGACCACATTTTTCAGTTTAAGGCTTTATTTAAATATTCTGATAGTTTGTGTTAACCCGGTAGATATAAAATAATAATGAACTTACCCTTGCTATGACAGGCCTTGCCTCTAGAAGGTTTTGATTCTACGTTTTTTTTTAATCAAGATAGTCACTAATATAAAATTAAAGTAGGTACCTTACCTACAAATTGAAATAAATAAAATAAATTAAAATTAAAAAACATTTTTAATCAAAAGCTTTCATTTAAATGTTCTAAAAAGAAGAATGTAAACTTTAAATTAAATCCAACCCATCGATTTATTACATCATGTATATCATATTATATCATAATTATCATATATTATATGATATAAAAGTTTGGGCGAGATTTACTTGTGTAAATTTATTTTATCAAATGCCTAGTATATACATTTTTTTTCTTAGTATTACTTGTGTCAAGATAAATTTACATAAGTATTGTATTTTTGTTTATTCACACAGGTAAATTTCGCGACAAGCTTTTATATCATATAAATTGTATGATGTAATAAATTGATTAATTTGTTACACGATAATTTTACATATTATATCGTCTTCTGTCCTAAATACGTATGCAAATTTGCAGCTTGATACGACAATTTAAATTTAAGAATTGGCCCCCTCCTCCTAAATACAGCCCTTTACCAGCTCAAAAACACGACAATTTTACATTTTGCATTGTTTTCGGTCCCATATCTATACGTATGCAAATTTGTAGCTTGATACGACAATAAATTCAATATTTGGCCCCCTCCTCCTAAATACGGCCATGTACTAGCTCAAAAACACGATAATTTTACATTGTCTTCCGTCCTATAAACGTATATAAATTTTCAGCTTAATAAGACAATTTATATTCAAGATTTGCCCCCCCTCTTCCTAAATACGGCCCGGTACCACCTCGAAAACACAATAGTTTTTCATTGTCATCCAAACTAAATGTGCATGCAAAATTTCAGCCCAAGTGGTTGGGGATAGCTATTTCAAAATTCAGTTGCAAGATTTGACCTAAACCAATACATAAATAAAAGCTTGTAATAAAAGTCGGTATCAACAGAGCAGTTGATATACTACGCCAATGACTTGAGTTAATCTGTCTCGACTGCGAAATACCGCACGTCGGTCGGCAGCTCGCACCTCGTACGGAAAACATCACGAAATCTGTAAACGCGGGTCGCTCCGGAGTCCTCTTAATCTCGGATACTGCGCGTGTAGCGAGTAGCACAGTACACGTGATGGAAGTGAATACTTCTTTATCGAGTTTCAACTTATTTTACTTATATGAGCCGGTTCCGATACGTTAAAACCAATTTTAATACATTTGGTTAATTTGGGTTAATCGCCGATTCAACTTTCAGTTAGTTTCACTTTGTCTCAAACTTATTTTAGTCATTTCAACCTGTTCTGATAAATTATAATCAATTTTAATAGATCTGGTTAGTTTGGGTTAATCGCCGAATCAACTTTCGGTTAGTTTCACTTAGTCTCAACTTATTTTTGACACTTGAACCGGTCCGATACGTTAAAATCAATTTTAATACATTTGGTTAGTTTTGGTTAGCCGGCTAATCAAGTTTCGATTAGTTTCATCTTATTTTAGTCATTTGATCCGGTTCCGATAGGTTATAATCAATTTTAATAGTTTTGGTTAGTTTGGATGGTGCGTCGAATCAACACTCGGTTCTTAATTCTTAATATGATTTTCATATGATAAACCGCTAAAACTACGTAAAAGAAATATATGCACATTTTAATATTATATGTGTAGATAAGCAGCAAGCACACAAACTTTGTTCAAGGCTGTTCACCATAGAAATAGGACTCCTAGAAGGCTGATAGAGTGAGAAATCCCTCACGGAGAAAGGGAGAAAACAATAGGGGTTGGGTGATAATACGCTTGCGCGGGCATGTAAACAAGGACCTTATATTTACTTGCTTACATGCAGTGTATATAACAACACCGTTGCCAAACTAGGAGAAATTTACCGTTTTATGTGTATTTTAATTAGATGACTACTGAAAAACGTGGGAAGTAAACCCCAAAACGGAATTTTTTAAAATCTGTTATAAATTTACTCTAATATTTTCGAAGTATATGTTGCGAAGATTTTTGATTATGTTAATAATTTTTGTGTTACGTTAAAACCTAGTACTTTACATATCTTATACTTGGCAACGTTGCGAGATTGCAAGGACGTGGACCCGATCGGACGCCATCATGAATTCTTGTTTTCTAATTCTTTGCTTTTCGACTTTCGACGTTCAGTTTTGTAAAGAGTTCTTGTGTTTTTTATTATTGCCGTGTGTTTGATAGTACTATAATTCGTTTTCGGTGTTATTTGAGAAAAATTCCTTCAACTTAATACTCAACATGCCCTTATACAGACAGGCACGCGCAAAAGCTACGAAACTCAACGTTTCTGTCTTACACATGGATATTTTGTCTCTCTTCCTTCGTGAGTAGATCTGCTTATATACTCTTATATATTAGCCTTCTAGGAGTCCTATGTCTATGCTGTTCACGCTCAAAAACACGGTTAATGATCACTCAAGCACACCAACTTTAAAAGTATCTGCTAAAGCTCAAAATCACTTTTTTCAAAGGTTTTTACAGAAATACAATGAACACAAATGTATCCACCCTACACACGAGTTAAAATTATTATAATTGTTCAAATAACATTGAACACATCGATTTTTAACGCCTTAAAAAGTACTGTCAGAATAGAAACAATCCGGTTGTCCGGTAAAGGACTGCGACTGACGTCACAAGCAATCACGTGCGATCGCTATTTTGGCGAACGTATGTCTTTTATGAGATTGAGCAATCCTGTTAGTGCATTTTCACACGTGTCTGATAAAATCATCCGGCATCGGATATCCGATCGCGGGGTAAGTAACTAAACGTGTTGGATAAACATCGGACAAAACCTCACCATCGTACGATGCCGGACGCCGGGTATCCGGCAGTAGGCACATCGAAAGGTACGAAAGCAAATTAGAGCTTATATACTAACCCGATTTTTTGTCACCGGCAGTCGTCCGACATCAGCGAAAGCGTTTACATGGTAAGTATTACAAAAATGATGGGAAAAATTGAAATAGACATTGAGCAGTTGATAAACTCGGTGGAGGCTAGGCCTGTGATGTGGGACAAGACGCTAGGTGAATATAAAGATAACTATGGTTGACAGCTTGCAGCTCATGAAAAGAAGAAACTGACATACGGAAATAATTGAAAACTTTCTCTTAGTTTTCTCGCAGGTCTTCAAACAATGTATAAAAAAGTTCCTAGTTTTTCTCTTTTTAAATCAGTTGGATGCACCCAATAATTCCTTTGCCTTCTTTTTTATTGCGAATTCTGCGATATAGAATCGCTAGTGCAATTATGTGTTGATGATCCATGGTGGACGGAACAAACGAAACTAAAACACTTTTCAATAATAAACAATATTCAAACCGGTTGCTAATCGGAGAGGTGTGAAAATTAGATATAATCGGATATCCGACGTCGGACTCGTGTGAAGCTACACTTAAGAGTTTACGATTCTTGGGTTTGAATCAACTTCACATCATTTTCTTGGTGGATATTGTGATGTGATTGCGTTGTAAGGACAGATGGTTGACCTTCTCGTGGCGTGATGGCTGTCACTCACTAGCGCGTAAAACCCAAGCCCTCCCGTCAATGTTTGACGTTTAGCGCATGCGTTGTTTAATGTTTACATTTTCACTTCATACAATGCACTCCGCTCGCTGCGGGGCGCAACTAACAAGAACCCAGGAGTTGGGATCTGTCGCGGGCGACAGTCATCAGGTAATCAGACAGCAGTCTATTTTGAACGTTTCTGCTCGGTTCCACACGACGACGTTGGCCGAATTACCCATGTCTTTACGGTCCACTGAATTGCTTTCAACGATCTGGTAATGCAGTGATCAGATACTGTGTTTGTGATACAAGGAATTTAGGATCACGTTTGCCAGGTTGACGTAAATTTAAACATCAAATAATGCCGCTCACAGGCTAAAATTGGTATTGGTTAGGGCTGGATTTAAAATAATCAATTGAAAGTCCGAATTTCGCCCATGCGCATTGATAAGATGCTAAAGAAGAAGGACGGGTAGGGTTTGGGTCAGCTTCACTTAGGCTCAACTTATTTGTGCCGGTTCCGATATGTTATAATCAATTTATGTAGATTTGGTTGGCCATCTACAAGCCCTTGGCAAAGAAAACGCGTCATAAAATATTGCAATGAGTTAAGGGTTTGGTTCTATTACTAGTTAGGTCTTTGGATGGGAACGTGTTTATATTCTTTTTTTGAAATAAATAAGTATTTTGCGATGTTTTGTTACTTTAATTGCCTTAGAATAAACAAAATAAACATTTATATATAAGCAAGATAAAAGCCAGTTTTAACCTCCATCGAATTTCCAACTGTGTAGCTTTAATACAACTTCAATTAGGTACATCACGTCCCCTACTATTTATAACAGTTTATGATTTTATCCATGTATTAGTAGCAGGTGTTGAATAAAACATGTTTTGCATATCTTCTATATTTTTCGTGATATTTCTAGTAGTAACTGACCCATCCTATATCGCAATTTTAAAAGTGGTTACTTTTCAGCTTATTATGCATAAAATTATCATGACCTGCGAACACGCACGTGTACGCGTGCGTTCTCTTTGACTCGTAGCATGTGCAAGTCTGAACGCAGCATTAATATTAAGGTCTAATAGAGTAATGTGATTATGACATATTTCACGTCCTAGCACTCCTAGCTGGATATAAGATGTATGTTACTACACAACTAACCCCAAACTAATAAAGAGTACCTACGTTATACTGTAGCGGAATATAAGTTATCATATATAAATCTATTTCGCTCCACTAAAGTCTATCTATTTATCAATGGTTTTCAATGTTCAGTATATTGATCGGCAGTGACACCTATCTGTGAATGGATATATTTCGCACAATTAATAATTTAAGGAGAACAGGTACGCAGATTTATATCCATAATTCGCGAATTCGTGTAATTACAGATTTCTTTGTCAAGTGATGCCATCTGATCGTATAGTTGGTAATGAAGGACGTAGTGCGTTGTTCAATACCTGTAAAATTAGCATGTAATCTACAATAGATTGCTACATTTAGCGTATGTTGAATGTTTCCTTAGTTTGATGCCGGGTTTCCGATAGCGGTTGTCACATGTTTTAAATTGCCCAATGAGAGCGTTGGAAACCGAAATAGGTAGAACGTACAAAATTTTGAAAGCAACGTGGGTCATCTTAGTGGTAACGGTCAAGCCGGTAAGTACGAATGATTTGATCTTAAAATATTTTATTCATCCTGCATATTTTTCAATAGTCTTTTCATATTTTAAATACAGAATTGATAATCGTTCCTGATTCGGTTAACCATATTTCGCTTAAGCAAGAATTTAACAATTTTGTATTGCACTTTCGAGTGATTTGCGATTTTAATAATCTTAATTTTTGTAGTGGCCTTTAGGTTTGAATACCGTTTTTTTGGTGGATAATTGCGTATCTTATTGGTCAAATTCGTGTAATTTGATAATGGTTTAATACAAATATATAGAGAACGTAATTATTTCATCGTTTAGTGGTCATACATATGATTTTACATATTTTCATTTAAATTGAACAGTATTACTTGCGAAATGACATTTATAAGGGGTTGACTCACATATGTGAATTTTCTTGTTTTTTTCTCTTTACCTTTTATCTTAATTTATCTCTCAAGGCGAGTTAGAGATTACCTCGTTTTTGTCTTTAATTAATTGAGACGTAATTTACGTTCAATTATCGTTTATGTGCCAAGGGCCATATTAAAGAAAAGTAATGGAAATTACTTATTTTGAGTTATAATAAGACTCATTTACAGAGAGGTTATACCTCGATTTTAATAATTATCATCTCATAAATTGGTAGTTAAATTAATATATATTGTTTTTAGAAATATTTTGTTTGATTTATTGTAGGATCGATCGAATTCTTTAAAACGCGAATTAATTTTTATTTACTTTGTCTCAAGGAGCTCTGGCGCCCACAATATCATAAAAAATATATAGTTAGTGAAAGAGACAACTCACACCCTCAGTGACAAAGAATCTCATATTAAAATAAACTAAATAAATTAATTTTCGCTTTATCCTTACAAATTGGCGACTGAGCTAGTAAAACAAACCATTACAAAGTGGCGCTCAACTAATTAATTAAAATAATTAAATAATTTTCATTACAATACTTCGTAAATTCAACATCGATTGCACTTTGAAGAAGCATCTGATCGTCAATTCAGTCAGAGCCAGTTTAAAAACAAAATAAAAACCTCAATAAATAAATAAATGTATAGCCCTGGCTCTACGCTCCCTCTAAAAATTAGTATAGGCACTATCATGCCTGAATGTTTTTGACAATGTATTTTACTGGTTCACAAGTTGTGAATACATCTTAAACACTGTTCCGAGACTATTTAACATATGTACTTTAATATACCAACAAGTTGTTAAAACGTGGGGTCGGTTTTGTATTCAAATTCCCATTGATCAACGAATGATAAGTCAAAATATTAAACTTCTATTCTAATCTGGTTTCTAATTTTTTTTCAAATCGGCATCAAAACGTATATCGATAAATATGAATGTTTGTGTGCCGTTTTCTTGATCAGCACTTCGTAGTGTTTTCATGTGAAATATAAGAGAAACGTTACGAATTGTTTTGTATCAACACTTTAAACAGTAACGGACCCGATTTTGACAAAACTTTTCGAGATGTTTCGAAAGAGCATATTGATAGTCACTGGATTTAATCAACAGAATGAATGCGCTAATAAGTTACTTTTGCGAATTGTTTTATAGGCACACTCTAACTTTTATGCCTCACTTTTGCGTCTTTGCCTTCTTGATTAGTAGTTCTATGGATCTTTATGTGGCAAATTAGACATTGTTTTCGTTTTGTTTTAAACGAACAATCTGAGCAGTAAAACCATTGGACTTGATCAGCAGGCTTATGAATTATGGCATGTTGTCGTAAATGATGCTTGTTGATTGTTTTATAAGGACACTTTGGACATTTAAGCCAAACTCTTGTGTCTTCGCCTTGTTCATCGGCAGTTCCATGTATCTTCATGTGGTTTCTTATATAATTCTTTTGATTTGTTTTATATGAACATTTAAAACAATGAAACCATTGGATCTGATCAGCAGACATATGAATTATGGCATGAGACTGAAAAAGATCTTTGCGATTTGTTTTAAAGGGACACTCTGGACATGTATGCCTCACTTTTGTGTCTGCGCCTTGTTGATTACCAGTTGGATCTTTACGTCGTAACTTAGATAGTATTTTCGTTTTGTTTCAAACGATCAATCTGAACAGCAAAACCATTGGATTTGATCAGGAGGTATTATGGCATGCCGTCGTAAATCACGCTTGTAGATTGTTTTAAAGTGACATTCCGGACATTTATACCAAACTTTGGTGGCGTCTTCGCCTTTTTGATTAGCAGTTGTATGTATCTTCACGTGCCTTTTTAGATATTCTTTTGACTTGTTTCATATGAACATTTTAAACAATGAAACCACTGGATTTGATCAGCAGGTTTATGAAGTTTGGTATGTGCTGCTAAATTTTGTTTGTTGGCTGATTTAAAGGGACGCTCTAGACATGTATGCCAATATTTTGTGTTTTCATCTTGGTGACTAATCTGGAACTTCTCGAATTCATCATTCAATATTACATCCTTTGGTCTTCCCGAAGAATGCTTCAAAGACTTTACTGAATGCTCCTTGACATCATCTGTGCAAGTCGATTTGGATTGAGCGTGCAGTGTAATTTTATCCTTAGGTTTATGGGCAAGTTCGTAGTTTATTAACCTAAAAAAATTACAAGAAGCATTTAAAAAACCTAATACATATTACCCTAGATATTTTTGTGAAATTTGGTAGACGCCTTCTACGCATCAAGATGCATTTTCTGATGTACAAATAATTTTATTACTTTTACTAGTGTACGGGTTTTGAAGTGAATATTTTTGGAGTCCCCCCCATTTTTTTCTGAGCAAATACGGTCTCTTGATATTTTTTCGTTTGACATACGGTTTTCTCATAAAAAAATAAAATTCATTCATTTGCACTCCGCTAGACTACTTACGAGAACAATAACAACTTTGAATGACAATAAAATTTAAGAAAATAGTTTTTAACGGTAAAATATTGTAATCTACTAAAATGCATAAGCTACTAAACAAATATCACCCTGTCGCAAGTTTGAACTTGAACTTGAAGATTGTTATATAAACATTAAAGGCAAACTATAAACAACGCGAGCAATCAACGGGAGCGACTTTGAACCTTATGCATGCAATGATCATCACTTTGTTTTATATAAATACGCTACCGAATCCTCAGTTCGGCAGACTTAGTCTCACCTCCAGCTCCCAAGGTTAGTCATTTGACGACTGCCTCCTGGGTTCTATCCGCTCCTAGAGTTAGTCATACGACTGCTTTAGGTTCCATTCCTTTCCTACCAAACCTGGTACCGGTTAGCCACTTGACGACTGCTAGGACCAGGGGTTGCACAACCTCCATAGTAAAGTCTTGACAAGAAGTTTGTCAGAGTGTTGAGAAAGACAAGTCTCTAAATAGTCAGTTAAAAAGTTTAGTGAAAGCTCTTACTGCTCTTAAATAAAACCCAGCTCTTAAGAAAAACTATAAATTATAAGACAGTAAACAAAGACCTATGATCAGTACCTCAAATCGAGAAAACATGCGCACCGTAGTAATCGGGTATAATAGAATCTCATTTTCTCTGACCAATAATTGTTGTTAAAGTTTTATCGTTAATACATTGTTATTGTTATAAACTAAACGTGCTTACTTTATCATCTCTTCTTACCCCACATGACGCGATCCCGGTCTACCTCAGTTACCCCCCGGCACGCTAAACAAGGCGTGTCTTCACGAGTAGAACATTCAGTGGTAGATTAAAGGAAGCATTGAGACCCCGTCATTGTACTAATCGCGACGAGGCTCTTCTCTGAGAAGTTATTCTGTAAATAAACGCGCTACCCCTTAAAAATACTCGTGACACGTGGTGGAGGTGCCGAAGCTACCCCTGAAAGTATAAATTATAATACAATTAACAAAAACTTTATAAAAAGCACCTCTCGCTCTCAAATCATGTGCGACCTAGTACTCGGGTACAGTCGCCATCTCTATTACATTTTTGACAAGACATCGTGAACATTTTATCATTAAGTCGTTTCGCAATAGACGACGTCATTGATCTTAGAACCACGTGGTAGAGACGTGTCGTGATTTACGTTAGAAAAATAATAGGTCAAGAAAAACAATTAAATTATAATTGAAAAATTCAAATCACGCGCCTGTAATCATTCGCGCAGTGTTGTTGGGCAAATAAAACTAATGAAACTCAAACATTTTTATTTACAATATAAGGCAATTTTAAACTACGCGCGTTCAAGCTACGTCCATTGCTGCATACACGTTGCCATCTTGCGGCGGACGCTAAAAGCTGCAAGGTCATTCAATCCAAGCGCCACGGCTAGTTGGGAAAGGTTAAGAATAGAACCGCGTGGTGTGACCAAGGCCAGGTCCGTATCTGCAAAGAAAAAGATAATAAATTAAATACAACTGAGTGTTAAATTAAAATGGAGCAATACAACAGATTTGTATAGGAGAAACTAAAGGAAACAATGGAGCAAGAAGCAGGAGAAATTGATGAAGATGACAAAGATAAGGAAAATAAAATTATATATGGAACAAGTATACAAGTAAAATAAGAAACTAAAGAAGAAACAAGCAAAAACAAAAATGGGAGGTGGGATGAAAGTCTCAATGTAAATAAAAGTTGTACATAGTGAAACATAAAGACGCATAATATATACCCAAGTGTTATTAAGACAAATATATAGATAAAAACACTTAGGAGGTTAAGGAACTGTATATAAATAGACAATACACATAGCATAGTACATAGGAGTTATGAAGAAAAAAGAAGCTAGAATAAGCCGTGTTAAGTGAATATTAATGAGAAGATTAGTAAACTATGTATGCAAAATAAATAGGTGAAAATAAGATGAAGATATTCATAATAAAGCAGAAGTAAATGGCCCAGTTGCTGGATTATCGTATTCGAGAAAAGCAGGAAAACTGAGTTGCTATTAAAACTGTGTATTGAGAGGATATACAGGAGGAATAAATGTGTATACGAGGAAGTATTATAAAGTAAAGTGTTCTCCGGCCTAAAAAGACTACCACGACGGATTATCTAAATTTAGGCATCGGAAAATTGAGCATATACGGACTGAAGTATAGCTGGCTGACGTAAGGAGGTTAAGCATAAAATTTTGGTACCGCAGAAGCTCAGATAAAATGTTTACATAAGCAAGAAATGTTTACGTAAAGCATGAAGAATATAGAAGATACATACACAAGTTGAAAAGTTGTTTATGTAAAGTGAGAAGAAATATAGAAGTTTATGAGATAAGAAGAAGTATACCTACATAGTGAGGAAATATATAAGCAAAAGTTGTGTATGTAAAGCATACATAAGGTGAAATAATGGAGAAATGTTTAAGAAAAACATGTTTATACAATGTGTTTAAAAAAGAGCATACATGGTTATATAAATAATAATATAATGTCCTATATTTTGTACATAAAGCTAGTCACATATGAAGCATAAATAGATAAGCATAGAGACATAGATAGATTAACTTATCACTGCCTCGTGATAAATATGGAAATAATGTAATAACTAGTCCCGTAATCATAAGTATGGATATGCAGAGAATAAAGCGTTCACATAAAGTATGGAAAAAGAGTTGCATACATAAGGTGAAAACATTCGAGAATTAATAAGGGAAAGTTGTTGAGAAGCATGCAGAAGTAGAAACAATTTAGGAAATATATAAAGATATGTATATAATAGGAGTTTAAAAATAAAGCATACATATTTAAGAAAGTAGTAAATACGGAAGAGATAGAATAAAGTACAGATAAAGTAAAGAATAAGGAAACCTAAGATATGGGAATATAGTATAAAGAAATTAGAATAGATATAGGCGTATAGAGAAACAATGTATATATATCAGAAATAATTAAATATCAATTTACCAATTTACCAATTTACCAGATCCTTGTGAGTTTGGTTCAATCATATCAGAAGGTACAGATGTGCACAGACGCCAACAGTCCCTCGAGTATTGAGAAGCCAGTGCAAATAACTATCCAGTAATGGGTTACGACAGAAGTATCCAAGGACTGCAAGAATCCAGACCTAAAAAGCGAAGAAATACTTAAGAAAAATGCAAAAAAAAAAGATGAGAAAAGAGCATTACAATCTCAAAAGATATCTAAATATTGTGAGATATTTGGAGTCAGATATAAATTATAACACAACAATGAAAACAGCAGCAGCAAGACATGCAATATCTGGCCAGAAACTGAAAATAATTATAAAAAGACGAGACAACAAACATGAATAAAACTAAAGCTAAGCAAAAAAAATCTAGCGACTTACCTACAGTTGTAGAAAGAAGACGTGAGGGTCCAGTAGTTATGTCGAAAACCATTCCATGGACAGACTGGGGAAAACTAGAACATGTGGTGCCACAGCAGCCAGCAATGACAGTTCGGCCAGACCATAAGCCATTAAGTTCCAGGGACTCTTATTATTCCTATTCCATGCTTCCATAACCTAAAAAAGCTATAATTAATCTTCACATAACCACTTTCATGTTAAACTAGCAGTAATACACGTCATCTACAGCTTGGAATGGAATAAATAACATTGATAAAACCTCTCTTTTTAATATTCAAGCCCCACATTCCATAAAATGGAGTATATTGCCGAATGGATCAGTCACTTGCCACACCCTTTCCAAGAAATTCAAACTCATGCATCAAACACCCTTGGGTTAGAGTTTTTATATGCTCTAGCATTTATTCTTATTTTCAAAGAGGCCACAGATAATGATTACAGGAAATACAACACTTACCTTTTCGCTTCAAAGCACCTGCCAAGATTCAAACTTCATAGGCAAATCCCTGGTCACATTGCAAAAACTGCATCTGGCAGGAACATAAAACCGACCAAAAGGTGCAAAATCAAACACAAATCTTCGTCATTATGTATCAATTTAACAAATTTTAATATAATTTATTTGATCTAGGCGATACACAATGCAAAAACGCCACCGTCACCATTCACCGTAGAAAGAAATGACAATCACAGCATTTTTCCGGAGGTCAAAAAGTTCGACGAATTGACAGGGGTACCAGTCAAAGGAAATAAAAACGAAGAAAGCACTAGAACTTCTGGGCGAATACTCGTTCAAGTAGAGATGGGGCAGACATATCGATACTCAACAAGGGACACGAAGCAAAGATGGATACTTTCTCAGCAGTATTCAAAGGGCGCCATCTAGCCACCAAGAAGTGAGGGACAAGCCAGAAGAAAGAAAATATTGTAGCGTAAAGTATAAGATACCTTTTATTTATTAATGTTATAATGTTACATATTAGAATAATTGACTGTATGATATTTCATGGAATTAAAACCTGTAAATTGTGTACAGATAAACATTTTTAAATATAAACATGGTCAGCAAGCATAAATAAGTCGATTAAGAGACGATAAAAAGTCAGCCGATTTTTGTATAAGTCAACAAGTATTACTGAGTCTAATAAACTGCTATAATTAGAGACATAAAATGCAGCGAATAAATATTAGTCTCGTAAACAGGACCGTAATTTAATATTAGATGTACAAAATAATTTAACATAATTAATTATTTTTTTATAATTACCTGCAATAGTGGTACTATAGTTAAATAATAGAGAACAGAACCGTATTTATACAAGTTAATAAAAGTCTACATTTAATAGGAGACTATAACTAAATAATATAAAGACAGCTAGTATGATTCTAGAAAGACATGTCATGTAAACTATTTTGTAGAATTGTAAATATTACTGAGACGATTTATAAAATGATGATATTATGATTATGATAAAGATCAACTTTCATGGGGTGGACGCATCCTATGCAGGCTGATTTACTCAATACAAACAAGCTATCATTGCAATACAAGTATCAGTATTTTATAAGGAGTCGATAAATTGTGTAAACGCGGATTGACAAATAGGCGTCTATTAGCCAGTCCACGGTAAAGAATAGACATTTCAAATATGCAAAATACTTAGGGTGGAATTCTACATACCACTTGTTCGCTAAACAATCTAGAATTAGAATCATATGCTTCCTAAGAAAATTTATAGATATATTTCCTTTTTGTTACATGTACCGAGCACCAGTGGATGTCCATACTAGTCTCTCCAGCAGGCTCTTACTTATGATACCCTCAAAACAGTTTAATGGTATGTCAATGTTAAGACATATAGACTGCAGTGGAGGCTAGAGGGAGTTACTGAGGATCAGCCTGGATCCAGAAAGTAACAAGACCACTGAGGGATATTTTTTTATGTTCTATAAATTGTAATATCACATAGTATTATGCGGCAAGTTTTTTCGAATTGAGGTCTTTCTTTTTTGAGCTATAGCGGTCGCATTAATGTTGGGGACCAACATTTAGAGGGCGGGGGAACGTGTAATCTACTAAAATGCATAAGCTACTAAACAAATATCACCCTGTCGCAAGTTTGAACTTGAAGATTGTTATATAAACATTAAAGGCAAACTATAAACAACGCGAGCAATCAACGGGAGCGACTTTGAACCTTATGCATGCAATGATCATCACTTTGTTTTATATAAATACGCTACCGAATCCTCAGTTCGGCAGACTTAGTCTCACCTCCAGCTCCCAAGGTTAGTCATTTGACGACTGCCTCCTGGGTTCTATCCGCTCCTAGAGTTAGTCATACGACTGCTTTAGGTTCCATTCCTTTCCTACCAAACCTGGTACCGGTTAGCCACTTGACGACTGCTAGGACCAGGGGTTGCACAACCTCCATAGTAAAGTCTTGACAAGAAGTTTGTCAGAGTGTT
>MU186542.1:37500-39717 GCA_016904865.1 Pissodes strobi | reverse complement strand
AAAATAATATTAATTAATTAAATTGATTATTCTACCTCCAATATAGAGGTCATCTTATCAAAAAATATAGTAACAGAAATATTAACATCTCTTTTTACCATAATCTATATATATAACAAAAAAAATCTTTAAAGACAATCCTTATGTCTTGTTAACCAACTCTGACAAAAGAAATGTTTCACATGGATCGAAAATCCTCGACGACTGTTTACCTTGATCAGCAGTTCGTTATGTTTTCATGTGAGATATAAGAGAAACGTTACGAATTGTTTTGTATCAACACTTTAAACAGTAAAAAACCCGATTTTGACAGAACATTTTTGAGATGTTTCGAAAGAACATATTGAACGCCACTGGATTTAATCAACCGACATGAACTATGGTATGCCCTGATAAATTACTTTTGCGAATTGTTTTATGGGGACACTAACATTTATGCCTCACTTTTGCGTCTTTGCCTTTTTGATTAGCAGTTCTATGGATCTTCATGTGGAGAATTAGATAGTGTTTTCGTTTTGTTTTAAACGAACAATCTGAACAACGAAGCCATTGGACTTGATCGACAGGCTTATGTGTTAAGGCATGCCGTCCTACATAACGTTCGTGGATTGTTTTATATGAACATTGTAAACAATGAAACCACTGGACTTGATCAGCAGGCCTATGATTTATGGCATGCCGTCGTAAATCACGTTTGTAGATTGTTTTATATTGACATTCTGGACATTTATACCAAACTCTGCCGTCTTCACTGTGTTGATCAGCAGTTGTATGTGTCTTCATGTGGTTTCTTATATTATTCTTTTGATTTGTTTTATATGAACATTTAAAACAATAAAACCATTGAATTTGATCAGCAGGCATATGAATTATGGCATGAGACTGAAGAAGATCTTTGCGATTTGTTTTAAAGGGACACTCTGGACATGTATGTCTCACTTTTGCGTCTTCGCCTTGTTGATTACCAGTTCTATGGATCTTCACGTGGTAACTTAGATAGTATTTCCGTTTTGTTTTAAACGAACAATCTGAACAGCAAAACCATTGAACTTGATCAGGAGGCTTATGCATTATGGCATGCCGTCGTAAATCACGTTTGTAGATTGTTTTAAAGTGACATTCCGGACATTTGTGCCAAACTTTGGCGCCTTCGCCTTTTTGATTAGCAGTTCTATGTATCTTCACGTGCCTTATTAGATAATTCTTTTGATTTGTTTCATATGAACATTTTAAACAATGAAACCACTGCATTTGATTAGCAGGCGTATGCAGTTTGGTATGTGCTACGAAATTTTGTTTGTATATTGATTTAAAGGGACACTCTAGACATTTATGCCAATCGTTTGTGTTTTCATCTTGGTAACTAATCTGGAATCTCTCGAAGTCATCATTCAATATTTCATTCTTTGGCCTTCCAGAAGAATGCTTCAAAGGCTTGCCTGAATGTTCCTTGATATCATCTTTGCAATTCGATTCAGATTGAGCATTAATTTGATCTTTAGGTTTATGGGCAAGTTCGTAGTTTATTAACCTAAAAAAAAAGACAAGAAGCATTTAAAAAAACCTATACAGGGTGTTTCTTAATAACATGTTAATATTTAAGGTTGTTCTTGGGTACATTTTGAAAAAAAAAGCCATATGAACATAGTATGTCCTAAAAGTCTAAACTTTAGAACCGGGTGCTAGTATTTTAAGAAAAAAATAATTTTTTTATTATAACTCTGGTATACCTCCACTGGTGAAGGATCTGCCATTTTTACACAAAACTTTTTAAATGTTCAGTCCATAAATTGTGATTTTAATGTTGAAAAATGTGTGTTACTGTATTTTTATTCAAAATTTTAACCTGTATGTTTTAGCAATTTATAGGCCTCCAGTGGGGTGTTTTGACACCTTTTTAGCCAAACTTGATACCATTTTAAGTGCATTCGATAAACACAAGTATGTCATGCTGGCTGGGGACTTTAATGTGCATTTTGGTACCCCTGAAAGGGAAGCTGCTTTGCTGTGTAACCTGTTAGGTTGCCATGACTTTGAGCGCCAGATTGTTGAACCAACCAGAGGTAATGCCTGTTTAGATAATATCTTTAGAAATTTTAACCCCAATTCTTTAAATATTGAAACAGTTGATTTTGAACTAGCAGACCACAGATCTCAGTTACTAACATTTGAGCTTGTGACTCCGATTTTCCAAAGTGTGAATCTAGACAGTTTCGA